>VDFB02336515.1:0-34904 GCA_007258455.2 Sequoia sempervirens
GGAATGATAGTATTTTGTTTTCAAGTTCAAATTATTTTGGTTTCATTAAAATTAGTGAGGCTTTCCGCAAGATATGGCAAAATTACTATCGACTACTCTATTGTTGATCTAGGATTTCCAATGAGAGAAGAAAATTCATAACTTTTATTTCCATCATTGAAATTTGTGAAACTTGGTGAAACCCTTCCTTAGGTTGCTTCTTAGGTTCCCACCAAAGGAAAATTCCTAATTCAATCGTATGAGTGAGTTGTGTAGATCTTTTTGTATGCACTGTTAACAAAACTTTCAAAACTCTAGGGTGTTGAGGGTTTAGTGCAAGATGCATTTTTTGTGTGTTCACCATAGCATTTTAAGGTTTGGTGAGGTTCTCTAGAGTACATTGAAGGTTTGATAAGCCTGAAAATTCCTCAGAGTGAGTGTGGTTTCAATAAACACCAATTAGGACCTTATTTAAGGGTTTAGCCTAGAAAAGCAAGTTTGCCTAAATTTTCCAAGATAGGGTTATAACACCTTTAGGAGAGTCAATAGGAATTTGAAATCATTGTCATTTGCATTTTTTTTATCCTTTGCATTAGAATTAAGTGCCAAGTTTTACTAATCCCATTTTATCAATGCTTAGCCAAGCGTGACTTTATATGTGTTATAACATATTTTCCTTATGAAAAATACATGAAAGCCATCATACAAGAGAGTTATAACTCTCACATGTTATGTTTTCTAGAACATAAGAATATTTTAGAGAGCTGTGAAAGTTTGGCCACTTTTTGACTCACCATATTTGTACACAGCCTAGTCATTAGTCCATAATGGTTAAATTAACATAATTTTTTTCTTTTTATCCTATGTTGGCATACACCCCAATGCTTAGATGTTGACTATCTACAAGTTCGGATTATAGAGTCGTAGTTTTGATCACTAACATGATCTACAAGTAGTTGCATGATCTTGGTGGTGATAATATGTGGTGAATTTCCCTCTTTCATAAGATATTTCCCATCACAAAATGAATCCATTAGTGTCATTACAAGCATGTCCCTAAGTACCTTTGAGGAGAAAATGGTGAATTGTTACATAGCTATCTAGGAAATAAATATGGTGGGCATGGTTAATTGAAGCTTAGAAGATTTCATGCTCCAAAGTGTTATTCAATGCAATAAATGTAATCTTCCTTGATTGGATCATGGTAAAATGGGTAAAGACTAAAGACCCTCATATTTAATTCATTTGTTCTACCTTGGACTTGTAAAACATTAATATGAAATGGAAACATGGAGGACACCTCACAACATAAATAATTCTTATTTTTTTAATGATAGATACATAATTTTTATGGGATCCACATGTGCAATAATAAATGAATGTGAATCATGTGGTTTGTAACCTGCTAGTATATCCAGTGGGCACAATATTATTTACCTTGTAGTAGATGAGATAAATATTTGTTTAAAGGAACTTGGTATTATAAAGTGCACATATGGCATGTTTGTTTCTCATTGTAAATGGTTGAATGATAAAATACCTTGTGCAACTTTAACTATTGTGTTGAGTTGTGGGCCTTTGTTCTTTGAGAAATGAATGATAATTGTAGATCATGGGTTGTACTTTAAATGGTTTAACCAAACAATTTGTGTGTGTTTGAATAGAGTTTTAAAATCAAATGTATCATAAGGAACATGGAGTTGAAGAATATGATGGCATCAATGGAAGATGAATTTGAAGTAATTGCTTTAATTACCTATACCTATAGAGCTTTGTAAGAATGGTTGAGAAGGTTAAGGTAGGAAGATGGATACTTGTAGAGATAAAATCAAATATTTTGGAGCCATATGTCATACATAAGGATATGACTAGGGAATTGAATGATGACTGAGTTAGAGCCTATATTGTGTGTAAAAACCAAGAAAAATAAAGTCCTTAAGGTGTGGGAAACATTCCAACATCAATTTATCCATAAATCAATGGTAATTAGTACCTATAGGCATGCTTGCATGCACTATGGATAGAATTTTATTTCCTTTTGCATAAAATATGATCCAAGAAGAATTTCCCTACTCACATAAGAAAATAAAATCTAATTGAATACACATAATGCTAAATATAATTACATTCCTAAATACAAAATTTGTATCCTACTATGCTACAAATTTGCAACCATATATGTATATTATAGATAGTTATATATACATGCATATACGTACACATATATGTATATGTATTTACATGTGCATATACATATATATGTATTTACATGCACATGTGTACATATAGATATATATGTATATGTGCATGTAAATACACACACACACACATGTATATATAAGGATGTATGCATATACATGTATGTATGTATGTATGTATTTATATATGCATAAGTTGTAGTAAGACATGTTATGGGCCTACTCAAACTAAGTTAACTGCAGAGCTACTTAACCATGAATTCTCTATGCATCAATATTAAGAGTTCATTGAAAACACTAATATATTAAATTTGAATAAAAATCAAACATCCTGCAAGTTCATGCCAATATTATCTAGAACAAATCTAGATCAAGCCTAATATTCTATAAAATACCATTAACGTTGTGCATAAACCATAGTTCTCAAGATTGTTTTACAAAGATGCAAACCTAAAATTAGATCTCAAACATACCTTTTTTCTTTTCAAAATATCTTTTCATCCTTTCTCCATTTAATTTCACATCCCATTCTCTTGAACATGAACACATAGTTTTATTTTTCCTTGTTATTTTATTTCCCATTTCCTCTTTCTCAAAATATGGGCTAAAAATTCTTTTACTAAAGGTTTTATCTTGCCAAAAATTTTAAAAATGCTTGTAGCTCTTTTTCCAAATATTTAGCCCTACAAAAATCTAAAAAATGTAAATACAAATTTTGATATTTTAATATTTCACTATAACTTCTATTCAATTTATACAAAACTTTCATTTTACTTTTTTTGGATTGACTTTAGCACCTTTGAACGAAGGTGTTAAAACTCAAAAAATATTTTAACATATTTTCTCCAGTCAAGATAAACACCTTCATTCCTTCATTTGAATGTATCTCCATACCTTCACTTTAAGGTGTTTTGATAAGCCTTCTTCCCCTGGTTTCTAAATTATCCTAATAATCTTCTATTTCCAACCTTGTGCTACTCTAGCAAATGGAATGGACACAACATGATAATTTATAATATTATAGCCCTCAAATTAAGCTTTCCAAAAATTATATTTTTTAATATATTTAGTTTGATTATTATATTTATTTTCTATTTTTCAGTGAACATAAGTTTTTCATTGATTGTCAGAGTCTCTATTCCACACACATTGAAACATAGTAAAACAGATAGAAAAAAAATCTGAAAACTATTTGCACATTAAGTATTGGTGTTGTTGTTTCAAAAAAAGAAGAAGTTAGTTTGAATATATATAAAAAACATTTGTGCTATGGGATAAAGCTATGTTTAATTTGTAATTAGTCTTACTTCAAAAATTAATAAAAAATTTAAATATCCAACGATTTTTTTTGAAATATTATCTACATACTAGATACTAGTGTTACAAAATTGTGTTTAAGAATTTATAATTTATCCATTATGGAATAAATGACTCTTTTTCAAAGTATTATTAACTATAGAAAACCTATTGAAACTTAGGCAAAAAATTTCATTATTATTTTTTTTTTTTGAAAAAATATATTTAAATTCTACATATGAAATATGAAAAAATACTAGTTCACATCAAATTTAAATTCTTAATAATTTAGTTGCTATAGGTGATAGAAGGTAAAAATTTGGTTTTAAATGCTTATTTCAATGTTTCACTTTAACCAAAAAGTGGCATCACGTAGTTGTCAATTTTAATCTAGAATAATTTATGCTTGTATATATGCATTTTATTTAATTAATCTTGAATAACTTTAAGAAAAGTTTATCTTCTTAAAAGAAATTATCTAATCATATAAACCATTTAAATCTAAAATTTAATGAATTATCATTATAAAATGCTATCCAAGACCAAAAAATATCATATATCAAGTATTGCAAGAACATGAAACATTTACATGAAATAAAATAGTAAATTCTTAATATTTATGAAGCCAAAGATAGTCTAAAGGATAATAGACACATAATCATTAGAACATGAAACATTTACATGGAATAAAATAGTAAATTCTTAATATTTATGAAGCCAAAGATAATCTAAAGGATAATAGACACATAATCATTTTAACTTTCTACATTGTTGATCTTTTGTTATTTCCAATATTAAAAATAGAAAAACAAAGACATTTGTGGCTAGCGTTTAAATTTGATAGCTACCTTGCCCATCAAATTTTTTTTTCTACAATTTAGTCTTCATTATTTCTTTTTGCATGACAATTATTTTTTAATGCAAGTCAAAATTTCTATAATAAGTATATAAACCTTGTAATACAATTCAAACTACATTTTTTCAAAATTAACACATTATAATACCAAATTTCTCCATCAAAATAAATATTTCCAAATTTTATTATAATAAACAATCTAGAACAAATTATAATTAAAAAATAATAGTTTATGAAAAAAATTAATTTATGATAATATTAACATGGAACCAATAACACATTGAAATTAAAGTGAAAATAATGATGTATTGGTATGTTCTACCTCATATGAGATACATCATCATTATAATTGTTTTTTTATACAAAGGGGTAAAAAATTTATTAGAAATAAGAAAAGAGCATTACAATAATAACCAAGGGACCCAGCCCCAGAAAACAAGGCGAAAACCCCACAGCATAAAACAACATCAACTATCCCCGTGTGTCCTCCTATCCTCCTCCAAGAACCGGTCTAAATCCAGATGCAGCTCAGGGTTAACCTAATCCCAATCCTCAACCTTCCAACCACCATCATGCTCAGAGGCCCATTTGGCCAAGCAGTCAGCAGCACGATTCCACTCCCTCAGGATGTGAACAAAGGATGCCTCCTCCATCCGAGAACTAACCTGAAGAATCCGCTAAACCACCAAAGCCAACTGCCAATTTATATCAGATATCTTTCGCTCATTCAAGAGATTAATCAAAATCTGTGAATCAGCTTCACATATAACCTTTCTCCATCCCAAAGCAAGGGCCCTCTCAATAGCATGAAGAATTGCTAGACCCTCCATGAAGTTAACAGTCTTCACCCCCTCATGTATAGAGAATAGAAAAATCACCGAACCAGCTGAGTCCCTGCCAACCCCACCAATTCCAGCAGGCCCAGGATTTCCCCTAGAAGAACCATCAGTATTGATCTTTAAAAATCCATTGGGAGGAGGTAACCACCTTCCAACCCGTTGGACCCTCTTTTTCCCATGCCTACAGTTCCTAGAACTGACAAAAGATGAATGAATTTCTTGAAGACCTAGTCTGGCCACCAACTCAACATCACCTCTCTCCAAGGGGAAAACCACATCACATTTAGCTAAAACAGACTCCTGCACCATTCCAAGCATACGCATCCAAACTTGCTGACCCACCAACTTCTGATCACGAAAAATTCTGCGGTTCCGCTCCAACCAAATCTGCCAAAGCAGAAAGGTAGGGCCCACGAACCAAACTTCCTGCAAAAAGGAAGCCATAGAAGGAGGTCTTCCCATACTATCCCAGAATTCAACCAAAGAGCATGCATGAATACAAGGAAGCTTCCACACCTCCCACCACCAATGCCAAAGCTGTACAACAAAGGGGCAGAAAGAACAAATGGAAGAATCCTCTTCCGCTCCCCCACACAAAACACAAATTGAAGGTCCTTGAAATCCCCGTTTACGAATGTTATCCCAGGTCAAGCACCTATTCCAAGCCAAAGTCCAAACAAAGCAGTTGCATTTAGGCCACGAGAGTTTATTCCACACCCTTTTCCACCAATGAACCTCTGCCCCAGTTAGCTTCTGAGCCAATAACACCTGATAACCAGAAGCAACAGAGTAAACCCCCTTAGGATTATGGGTCCAAGCAAGAATATCTTCTTCCAGAAGAGAACTACAACTCCTACTATGAAGAATCTTGTGAAGCTCAGCACTTTCTTCCGCAAGTCCCAAATCTGGCCACTCTGCGGGATCCTTCCAATGAGCTACCTCCAACTGACCAAAAGAAGCAACAGACTTGAAGTCACTCACCCTAGCCCAGCCAGCCTCGAGAAATCTTTGGCACAAAGGAAGTAGGTTGGGGAACTGAGAAGTAAGTGGAGGGAATCCATCCCAAGAATCCGACCAGAAGAGAGCTTCAGTTCCTCGTCTACAGATCCAAAATAAACCTTCCTTAATAAGCTTTGCACCCTTCTGAAGAGTATTCCAAATCATGAACCTTTCCCCTTAAGAGGGTAACGAGGAAGTTGCCCGTGGAATCCCTAAAATACTTATGAGATAATATCCTTACGGCTGATCCTATTCCACACACACATCTCAAAATAGCAGCACCACGCCACTCCAGATGCTGCTGTCGAAGACCAAGACCCAAATTGCTTTGGGCTGCACACAACATCCCGACCAGGCTCCACTTGGAAGATGCCAAACTTCCGCCCATAAGAACTGCCTTTCAAGAGAATCCAACTCCCTCAGAAAACCCATCGAAACCTGAAGCATACATCTGTAGGTAGGGAGAGCCTGCACCACCGACTTGAGAAGCTGAACCCGCCCCGCAAAAGACAACCATCTGTGGGTCCAATGATTAACTTTTGCATGGAGCTTATCAATAATATTCTGCCAAGAACCCTTGGGAAGATGGCGAACAGAAATTGGGAAACCCAGATAAGTCAAAGGGAGAACCCCTATCTGAAACCTTAAGATATTAGCAATTCTTCTCTGTATGGGGCTCGGCGTGTTGAAGAAGAATATGGAAGACTTCTCCTCATTAATCAATTGTCCTGAAGCAACAAGATATATGTCCAACACCTGCCTCAAGTTAGTAGCTTCCCTAACAGTAGCCATCCCCATCAGGGCAGTATCATCAACAAACTGCAAATGAGATTGCGGAGGCAAGTCTCCACCCCATCGCCAACCCTGAATGATGCCAAGCTCCACCCTTCTTTTCAACAAACGTCCAAGGCCTTCCACAAGAAGCAGAAAAAGATACGGAGAAAGAGGATCCCCTTGGCGCAAACCCCTTGAGGCACCAAAAAGTTTAGAATGATCTCCATTTATCAAAACTGAGAAGGAAACAGACGTGACACAACTCATGACCCATTGGATCCACTCCTCACCAAAACCAAAAGAAACAAGGATCTTCTGCAAAAAAGACCATCTAACCCTGTCATAAGCCTTAGCCATATCCAGCTTAATGAACATAGCCTTCTCATGGGAGTTGTCCATGGAGTGGATGGTCTCCGTAGCAATGACAACCCCATCAAGAATCTGCCGACCTGCCACAAATCCACTCTGTTCCTCCGAAATCAACACTTTAAGCCACTTCTTCAGTCTCTCAGCCAATAACTTTGAAATGATTTTATAAGCCACATTGCAAAGAGAGATAGGCCGGAACTGAGATAACCTATCAGCCCCTTCACACTTGGGTATGAGAGCAAGGAAGGTGGAGTTCAGAGCACGAAGCATCTGTTTATTCCTTTGGGACTCAAGGACAACAGCCAGAAGATCCAACTTTATGATATCCCAGAATTCCTGAAAAAATTCAATCGGGAAACCATCGGGACCAGGAGCTTTACCCTTCTTCATCTGAAACACAATCCCCTCCAGCTCATCAAGAGAGATATCTTTCATCAAATACTCATTCGCCTCCCTGGAGACCAACTGAGGAATACAAGAAAGAACCTGTGCTTCCTCAACAGAGCCCCCTTGTGAATCCTCCCTAAATAAAGTAGCAAAATACTGAGATGCCTCAGCAGAGATTTCTTGAAACGAGGCAAGACGTTCACCCCTATCATTCACCAGAAAAGGAATGGAATTACCATGCCTCCTATCCTTCACAGAATTGAAGAAGAAGGCGGTGTTTTTATCACCTTCCTGTAACCATTCAACCCGGGCCTTTTGCTTCCAATAGATTTCTTCCCGCAATTCAAATTCCTCAACCACTTTCAAAGTCTTAGCCTCCTCCCTTAGAAGATCCTCAGAGGCCCCATTCTCACGAATCAACCGCGTAATATTATTCAACTCCTCCTGTGCGCAACCTTAGCATGAAAGATATTACCAAAACATCGCCGATTCCACCTTTTAAGCTGATATTTGACAAACTAAAGAAGCTTGGAGAATGTGTACATTGCCATACCAAAAGTTGGTCTACCAATCCGCCACCACTCAGCCACATGTTCATGAAGAGTAGGATCCCGTAACCACATAAGCTGGAACTTGAATGAGGGAGAACGAGGCCCCCGAGCAGAGATAATACTAAGCTTAATAGGCCAATGATCAGAACCTCTCCAATCAAGAATTTCAGATCGAGTGGACCATAAGTCTCCAACCCAATAACAGGAAACCAAGAATCGATCTAGCCTCTCAGCAACACAACTCTCACCAATTCTCCTATTATTCCAAGTGAAGCGACCATTACTTGGCAGAACATCAATAAGATTTAATTCAGAAATGCTATCTCTGAATAACAGAGCAGAAGGCTCCAACCTAGGAATTCCACCTCTTTTCTCAGACAACTCCACAATAGCATTAAAATCGCCAGCCATAACCCACGGATGGTAAGGAGCTAAGCTACGAACAAAACGAAGATGGGACCATAGAAGTTGTTTACCTAGAAACTCAATAGGAGCATACACATTAGAGAGGAGAATACACTCACCAGTCTCATACCAAGAGGCGACTAGGGATATAGAGGATCTAGAGGACATCCACCAGAGAGGGAAAATCTTCGAGGGTTCCAAAAGCAAGCCACCCCTCCGGAAGCACCAAGAGCCCCCACACACTGGCATTCACCATATTTCCACAACTTAGGAGCCATGGCCAACATATTATCTACAGATAATTTAGTCTCCTGAAGAAAAAGAACATCCGGAGAATGATTCCTAACCAAATCACGAACAACTTTTTGTCGAGGGCCACTGTTCAAGCCCCTTACATTCCATGAGAGAACAATCATTTCTGGGGGCATGAAAAATGTGAATCCAGAGTCTTGACTGACCCTGACTCCACCAAAGTTTCCCCAGTTAATTTAATCTTCTCCATATCCTTTTTCCTTCCTAGCTTGGAAGTCCTATCACCAACCCCTTTCTTCAGTTCATTTTGCTGAATACCCAAACGAGAGGAGGCCAAAGAGCTCTTCCCCACATCCTTGCCTCCTTTCAGGGGCAATGGGGAACCACCTCCACCACTCTTTGAAGCTCCAATAGAAGATTCTTGTTCAGTCTGGACAATCAATTGTTGATCCGTATCCATCTGCCCAACCCCAATCTCCTGCACAACCTGCATGGCCTCCAATGGTGGCCCATCCTGTCCTGTACCCAAAGTTCCTTGATCCAAGTTCAGCAACCCCAGATTCACTTCCTCCTGGCTGAGATCATCCAGCACCTCAAACCTATTAAAAGTTTCATCATCCTGCCTCTCCCTCAAGGTCCGCTTCTGGCCCTGATTCCTATTGCGAGCCTTGACAGGGACATAACCATCATCTCCATTACCATCACCCGGAATAGGCTCCTTACCATTATCAGTCCTAGGTGGATTACGAGAAGGATGAGAAGGTTGGGGCACCATAGGCTTAGCCCTAGGGCACCTACACTGCAAGTGACCATATTCATGACAAAGACGACACCGAAAAGGTAGGGTTTCGTAATCTAGCTGTTGAACCCAAGTATATGATCCAACACTCACTTCAACAGAATCTGGCAGTGGCTTGCTTAAATCAATTTCTACATAGATACGAGCAAAAGTCATTACCTTTTTATACTGCGTCTGTTGTGAAGACCCAACAGGTTTACCGAGCATTGAAGCCACCAAATGCAACACGTCATCCCGCCAACACTCAACTGGAAACCACGGCAACCGAACCCAAACTTGGGATCCGTCGGGTTGAAGCCAGCATGCCATGGCTTGATAAACAAACCCACCTGGTTATAAAAATAGGGGCCACCCTCGAAGACCTTATTCCGATCTACCATGCAATCAAAAGAGACCATAAAAAAGTTGTTCACAAGGAGCCTAATCTCCATCTCCCCCTCTGGCATCCAAGTCCGTTGAGCCCAGGATTCCAAAAATGCAGCGAGACTCTCAAACCCATGAACTTGCAATAAAAAGAGTGCCTTGAATAGTATTCAATATCATCTGCAAGCATTTCCATCGGGATAATCAGCTTCGGTCGCTCTTTGCATCTTTCCAAACACCCATTAATCTTCGTAATTCGGGAACCACTAACTGATCCTAGATCATTCATCTCCATCTCTGAAGAAAACAGCGTATTATCAAAAACATTCACTCCATGCGCCGAAGGCTTCGAACCAAATGCTGAACGGAAATCCAATTTGGGGCTAACCCCAGATGTTTCCCCACCCGGCATAGCAAAAAACAAGATCCCCAGCAGGCATGCAAACCCCCAGGACACTTTAGCAAGAAATGGAAAAAAAGAAAAGACCCCAAGGGAAGGATCAAAACCCTTCCACCCACAAGCCACCCAAACAGTAGCAAGAAGGCCTCCAGAAAAGAAAAAACCCCACCACCACAACCCCGATAGCTTCAAACCCCCCCCCCACAACGCAAAGCAAGCAACACACAGAGAGAGCTAGGGAACGGTCGCCCTAGCTCGGCTTGCAGAGCACGCAAACGCCATCTCAACCATCTTGATTAATCCATCATCATTATAATTGTGAATATAAACAATGATTTCTAAAACTTTTTAGTTCTTCTTTTCTTGACATCTTTCTAAATTTCTTCGATCTACTCCATTACACCATTGATGCATCAATTATTGTTAGACACTCTCATTAAGGCACATGACTAATGTTAGGGTTGTTAGTCATATATCTTTTATTATGTTTTGCTCCAAAATTCCTCTTTCAAATGTCACTATAATTGCTATAATAGTAAGGATTGTTTATCATAGTTTTGTCTTGTTTGATAAAGTTGTATGCAAAGTCTATGACACCAAAAATACCCCAAGCTCCCTTAATTGGTAACTCCTTGCAACAAAGACAAAGAATATCAAAAGATATCCATAACTCTTGTTTATAAGCTTCGACATTAAATAATGTTTCATTTTCTTCTCCCTTGTGTAAAGTATGTTGTGTGTGCACAAAAAAATTATCAAGCCAAAACTTTGACTATGTTCTCTAGCATGAACATCCTTTAAATAATGACAAGAAGCTAAACAACTTTTTAGAGTTGAAAAACACAAGATTGAAAAATCTTTTGTTGAAACATCTTATAATTCCTTAAACATATTATTTTGTAATTTGTTTACAACTCTGTAATGAACCATCAATGCAAAGTTTTAATGATTATTTTTGTGAATCAACATAATCACTATATACATGTGAAATTGCCACAATTGCAACTCATGCTTATGAATAATGTCCTCTTTATTGGTAATATCTAAATAACCGTATTTGGAGGCATTAAATTTTTTAGATAAGTAACATGGGCCATCAAATAATATTTTTTTTTCATAAACCACTTGCTTAAACTGTTTATAATGATATCAATAGATACCTCTAAAGATGTAGCATCAACATATTCTTCTTAGAATTTTGTATTTGAACATTATATTTGCAAACATGTGTAAAAAATTAAATTAAAAATATTCTTTGCCTTATCATATTATGCTTCTTGCTTTTTCATTTTTTATAAAGTCAATATGAGAGGCAAAAATACAACAACCCTTTCATTAACCCACCCTCTTGAAAACCACCCGACTCTATGAATTTGAAGATCTTGAATATTTTTATGTTACATGATTTCTCTAAAGAAATAAGTTCCTTGTCTCTTTTAGTTGATTTTTGGACCCAATAATGCACCTTATTGGCCAATTCTCAACAAATATCAATTCAATTTTTTTAGAAGTATTTGATACAATAAAGCTCAATAATGAGCAATGCAATTAGCATCTAGATTAGACACATATTTTTCATTAAAAAAACATATCAATTTTTAGTACCGGCCATTAATTAACAACGATAGAAATAACTCTCAAGTGCTTATTTGACAACTCCCTCTCTTCCTTAAAAACATTGATTGCATCATAAATTGTTTTCCTTTTTCATCACAAACATTTATGAGCTTTAATTTTTTTGAATTTGGCCGCCCCAACTCTTATGAGTCTAAAAAGTTACATAGACCACAAGATGCTTCTTTAGACTACATTCTATACTTTCATCCAATATCAAAGAGAAAAAGAGATTATCCAATTTTGTACACATTTGTACCTGTTAAAGATACTTAGACATAAGAAATAAAAATGATTTACAATCATATGATTTGTGTATGAATTGTAGTTCTTATTCCTTGGCATGTTTGGTAATTGTAATGCCATTTGAAGAGACCAAGGATATTCTTATTTTGAGAGGAGTAGATCCCCTTCCACCATTGAACAAACTAATTTCATAGTTGTGGTAACTCTTTCTTTGTTGTTACCATTAATATTTGCTACTTGCTCTAATATAATAGGTTCTACTTTCTTTTCATTCTCACATGTTTGCTTTGTTAGTGAGATCTTATAGGTTTGAATTGACATGAGTAACTAATGAGTTAAGTTATAAAATAGTGTAACCACTACTCGTTCCTTGTGATCCAATAGTTTTATGTGTTTCACAATATATGCATTTCATAACTTTTTTGTCTTTATATAATATGCGTCTCAACCACTTAAACCTAATTTTTCACTTCTCTCAAAATTCTTGTTTTACTTCAATTTTTTTCCTTGTCTATACTATTTCTCTTGTTTGACATCCGTTGGCTCACTCTTCAGTATGCCCCAAATTTTTTAATTCTTCATTTAAATCAAAATATAAATTTCTTTCAATGTTACAACTTGAGATGTACTTGACCATGGAAAAAATACTTCATAGAAATGTTTTTTTTCTTCTTCCAAACATTTTCAAATTATAGTGCCTACATATTTTAAAAATATGAAACAATTATATATTTTGTTTAATTTCAATTAAATCTACAAAATTAGTTATAAATAAAATAACTTAATATCTAAATTTACAAATAACATACTTTAATAATTAAAAAAATATTTTCAAAAGTAGTCAAAATATAAAGAAGCTCATGTTCATCCTTAATAATTTCACCCCTTTTATTGACAATCTAATGCACCCTAAGTAGAACCATAAAGAAGTTCATAGATCTTCTACAATTATTTAATTTTTTATAAATTTCATATCATGGAAAAATAAAAATTATAGTATTTATTAGTTTTTTTAAAAATAGATTGAGTTAGATTGATTGATTGAGAATTAAAATGAAGTGTTGCTAGACAATAATACAATCCATGGAGTTAAAAATGTTGATCTCTTTTATTGATTTTTTTAACATATCTTGATAAGAAAGGAAGAGTAAGAAATACTAATTTTTTTTGCTTTGTAAGACAAAATCAAAGTAAAACATAATTCTTTTATGTAATAGTATTTTCCTATCAATCCATAAAATCCATAGTACAAAGCACAATGCAAAGGCATTAGGCCATCTAATCTTTCATAAGGAGGAGATGTGGCTTACAATACCTTATGTAGTGAATCAATAATTCCATTGATCGATGAGAGTTACACCTTATTAACACAATCTTTTTCGCCTCTCACAACCTTGTAAAGAGTGGTGTTTCCCTTGAGCTCTCAACAAATTAAGATTATTATGCTATTTGTAGATTTCTCTCTAACTATTAGAAAAACTTAAGCATGACCTTTACCATTAGCATTAGAGAAGTCATTGAGATTCATAGATGGATCTCACAAGATTTATGGCATGAACAACTCTAATCACATATAAAGGTAGTTTTTTGCTTGCTTATACTATTAAGTTTTTCAGCATTGAAACAAATTTGTCCTACATTATTTGACATTGTTCATTTTCTCTAATATAATAATATTAAATGGACAAGGTTTAAATTTCTCAAAAATAAAATAAAATAAAACATTAAATATATGTAGGGTTCAAGTCACCAACCAGGGGTTATTGTTGAATAAGATTAATAGAAGCAACTTTTTCCTATAATGTTGAAACCCTTATTACTTATGAAAATGCATCAAAATCAATTTTTTGTAATGCTATTAGTTTAACATAGAAGAGATACAATATATTTTACAGGTTGCTTAAAAAATATATAAAAATGTTACAAGTAGAAATTCAATTATTTCAAGTATGAGGAACGTAAGAAGACCAATGTTTATATATGAAATTGCCATATGGAGAAGCTTAAGAATATTTAGAATTTCTTTTTTTTAAAATACTAAATACATCATATGATAGATCATGGAGTATGTTCCGAAATGTTAATTAAAAAAACTACACACAATTTCAATCCAAAAATCGAATCTGTCTAATTTATCATAGAATATATATATATATATTCAAAAAACGTTTATACGACCATCAAATATAGGGCCCATTTGTAGCTTCACTAACCCAAGATATATATACACAAATCTTCAAATACGCATATACGACCATCAAATATAGGGCCCATTTGTAGCTCCACTAACCCAAGAGCTTTGTTCAATTGAAAGAACAAAAATAAGTCTTATAACTGAAACTTCTACCTGTAGTCGAATATAAGAGTCCGAAACAGTAACTCAAATAAAATGTACCCTCGGTATACCATTTGTTTATGGAGGAAGCTGAGTAAGACTCCATTGGTATAGCAGAGTACAATCATATTTGGAAATTCAGACCCCGACGGAAGACACCTTGAGCTAACCTGCTATGAGAGAACTCTAAAGCCTTGCAATAAAGCGTTCGGTTTAATATTCTTATTCTTGTTTGCAGCAGAGAATGGAGGTGGAGTTAGAGCCTCGAGTGAAGGCACTGCCCTACAAAATCAGGGGCATGTCCCGCGAATCCCCTACGCAGAAGGCACTTCATGTTTTGGACCCCGATCTCCGCACCCATTGGTCTACCGCCACCAACACTAAAGAGTGGATTTTGCTCGAATTAGAGGTACAATTCATTGTCTTCTCGGCTTATTTCTACAGGATTTTTCTTTTGTATTATTAGTGCATCAGTGCAACGCTCACACCTTCAATTCAATGGTAGTGTTATAACTTGTGCATTATTTTCTGAATGATTGGTTATCATTTCTAAACCCATGTTTCAGACTCAGCCACCTCGATCATCATGTAGTGGTAGAAGTGTCAATGTTATTTAGGATTCTTTCGAGGTTCTCACTTGAAAACAATCCTCTATTTTGTTATAAGATGTTGATTCCTTTTTTTTTTCATTGGACAAGCCTCTCTTTAACTGGGGAGTGTACATTTTGCTTTTACATATAGCTTTTTGGACTGTGGCATATCTATTTTTTTAAGATATGGTGAATGCTTTTCTATTCAGAGCTATAAACATGTAGTTTTTATACCATAGAATTGTATCCCTCTTTTTAATAGGGGAAGGAAGACAGAACCCTCTATTATACATTACAATTATATAATGCAATCGTTTTCACGCTGGTTTGCATCGTAACCAACTGCTACCTCCATTTTCCCATATTCTGGGCACGAGGGTGTACCTGTGGGTTTTGAAATGGGGACCGCACTCACATTGGCTGGCGTGATGCCGCTGCTTCCCTGCTCTGAACCCTTTGCATTTTAATGTGTCGGGGGACCAAACTCGTAATTTTGAAGCTGTGCCGTTGTCATGATAGGTCTCCCCGCCTACTACTAAGTCAGAGACCTGCGGACGTTTGTATCCTTTTAAGATAGAAAGTATTGCACCTAGCACTTAACTGTAAGATTTAATTCCCATAATCAATATCAAGAAAGATCATATGAAAATACTAAACTGATTATCTGATGAATACATATATGTTTACACAAACAATGATTTTTAGGCCTACATATTCAGTAATGGTGAACCGTGATACTGATTGACAAGATTGGGAATCTCTCATTTGGAACAAAAATGGTATGACAATGTATACCCTTACACACAGATGCAAACTGGTATGCCTATAATCAGATTGGGTATATTATTTAGAAATAATGTATTTATCATTCACCAGGTTTATTTGACCATACAGTTTACAACAATCAAACATTTTAAGCCTAATATAAGTAAAATGGAGACCAACAAGGTAGAATTATGGTAATCCAACATCATCGCCTAGACCAAGATCACCTTAGGTTACAATAAAATGACAACATTTAGGCTCGCCTTAGAACTTTAATGTAAAATGATATACCCATAATTAATATTGGATAGAATTTATTGAGTTCTATGTATGCCATCAATTAAAAACATTTGGTTGACAAACTATAACAATTAATGTTGTAATGCTTTATGTTCTTACTATGAAAATTTACAAGGGTTCATGGTGTTAAACCCCAAATCATTGTTAAGGCTAAGATTTCCTTGGCATTAAGTGTTAGTGATAAGCACATTATCGATTAATGAAGATGGTCAACTCTATGATGGGAGCCTAGGAGATTCTCTCTAATTGTCTTTGCATTGCATCCACAACTTTCAGATTGAATTCCAAAAGTTTCTGTTGTAGGATTTGGGATTTTTTTTTCTCTCATCTTCCCATACTCCTTGTAGTAGATTTACCTTTAAGTTTTACAGTTTACTCAAATGCATCTTAGTGATGACCTGTTTATGCTACACAATATAGGTCTCAATGACAGGGTTTCAAAGATATGACATGACCCCATTTATGGACTATTGCAATCCATCAAGTGAGGAACATGAAGTTAATTTTTCCATTGTATTTTAATCTGAGCATAGATGTGTAGAGCATTTACTAAGATGCAACCAAGTTTAAATAACCCTAGTTTAGCCTTCACTTTGCAGACAAAGTGAGGCAGATAAACTTAATTGACAATTAAATAAAGAGGATTAATAATTGTAAATTACAATTGAAAAATGACTGTTAATGGTTGCCTGAAATTCCTCTGTATATGTTTGAAGAACATGTCTACAGGCTGTGAAGCATTAGTTGACTTGGTGCAAGGGATGGAAATAGCCAACTTGGAGGATTGAGAGACAACAAAGCTACAATCATGTTGTAATTGAGTGTTGGGGAGATTTCTAATGAAGTCTATTGAGATGAATTTCCATGGCAGTGAAAGGACTGGTAATACCTCATACAATCAAGGGTTCAAAATTGAAGGTTTAACTTGATTGCAAAGAGAGCATCGACAAATGTAATCTTTAACTTGCTTTTGCACAGGTTAAGGAAAATAGCATTAAAGATGTAAGATATTATGCACCCCAAAATGCCCACCATAGAAGGTTTCCGCATTCTGCAAAAGTTGATGAGTGAGTTTGGCAGGAGTCTGAAGTTGAGTGAGTCTATACAAACACCCAACCCGCAAGTTGTAGTCAAGGAAAGTGGTTGAACTATTGCCGAGTAGAAATAGACAAACTAAAGTGTAGGTTTGTGGGTAAGGGTATTTCCATTCATCATAGGTTACACATATGACATTCAATAGACTAAGTTCTTGAAAGGAATGCTAAAAAGGTCTGACACTTTGTTGGTCACCCCCTACTTATAGCAGCTATATTAGTTAAAAAAAGAAACATGAGAGGTTAACAAATTGTGAAAAATACAGGGGCAATCTTATATGGAAAAAATGAGAAAAGTGACAGAATTATTTTCTAGCAAATATCCTAAAGCCTTTAGAACTTCTTATGTAAGTTTTTTGATTTAGGATCAATTAAGGTTAGAGAGACTGGGTCAAAGTTGAACTGCTCCAAAATATGAGTGTTTTATCGGTATGACTGCAAAAAATTAAAAGCGTTATTTTATTATATTTCAATTTGGAAGTTTTTCGCTAGTATTATGCCTGTTTACCAAATGAAATTGCTGAATGTATGAAGCCTAATTTATATGTCAATGCTGTATCTTAAATTGTGAATTCAATAATTGATGAGGATGGTGATTAGTGCATTGATTGGTCTCCTTATTGAGATGATAATGCTGTTGTTTCTTGAATGCTTTGGTTTATGTGTAGAATTCCTTGATGTAGGTGCTATAGCTGGAGATAAGTTTGTGACAAGGTTTTTTGAATGATAATCTATTGGATGTCCTCCCTGCTTAAATACAATGGCTTTGATACAGCATGAAGCATTGGTCTTAAGCTGTAACGGCTATTACAAGTTAGAAAGAGCAAGCATAGGAATAGAGCAAAGAGCATATTTGAAGATACTAAATGCTTTGTGGTCTATCAAAGCTAAAGGTAAAGATGATCATTTAGGTCCTATCCTAGCTAACACGTCTCTAGGTATGTGAGATATCTCTTGTGATAACAAATGGAATTTTTTGCTTTGTCTTTTATACATTTTTCAAAATTCATTTCCCTTAGGTTTCAACCTTATGAGCAAACCGGGCCTTGCTTATCCACCTGCACTATGGGTACAATCGAAACACACCATGTAAGATTTTTCTTATTAATAATTTGATGGAGTGAAACACATGTTGAATAATTATAGATATTTAACTATAGAAATTGATACACCTTAGAAAACTCAATATTTGAGATGTTGGATGGACTAGGCTATTGAGAAATTAATGTGGAAAGTAGAATTACTTGATGGATGTTTTGCTATAGGAATATTGATTTGGCTTTGAAGTTTGTGTTGGCAAAGTAGGTCAAGAATTGCTTGTAAATTTGCCCTGTATTCTTTCTAGGTCTTACTATAGGCTAAGATGTCATCCAGAAAGATAACAATATTGCAAAGATGGGGCCGGAAAAGTGTTGTTGACAATGTGGATGAATGTGATGTGTTTTGGTGATCAACTAGTTGAAGAGGCGAAAATTTGACTTGAAGCTTGCCTTCAAGATGTCATCAAACTCTATGAAGATGTTTTGGTAATCAAAAGCCAAGTTGAGTTTAGGAACTATTTTACAACCTAAAGTTGGTTGAATGTTATTGATCCTAGGAAGTGGGTAGTAGTTCTTTAGAAAGATTTTATCAAGGGCATGAATAATGAGTGCATCACTGCCACTCTTTATGCTTGCTCTTGTGCAATAATAGAGCAAGTAATCTGCATGGAGGTGGTGGACTGAATCTTACCTTGTGTGAGGAATTGTTGATTTGGCACTCTATCTTGGACTCTCAATTGGTGAAGGCATAAAATTAACGTGAATCAACTTCAAAAGAGGAATTCCTTTGGTTTCCCCAAAAACATTAGAATATGCATCTAAAATAGACTTTATCGTAGATGGTGGGAGCTCATTATAATTATTGCCTTAACAATTAATATGCCAAAAGCTTTATGCAAATTCACATCTTTTTCAATTTGCTGACCAAAGAGCATATGATTATAATACAAGATTTAGACATGTTATTGTCATTGTGCAGGCAATAGTATTTGTGATAGGCATTAAAGATTGCCTGGCGGTTGTGCTGATAAGGTGCATTGAGTACTAGACTGCAACAGTCAAGTCAAGTGACAGCACAGTTTGCATGGCTTGAATTGCTCAACAACAAATGTCATAGAACACTTGTGGGACACAAGTGTGAGTTGTCCTTTGTTTTTGAGTCATCCATATTGGTATGGGTTCACTGTAGTTGACAATTGAAATTCATCCATCAAAATTTTAAAATCAGGTTCTTTTGACTGCCATTATCCAGTGTTAGCTAAAGGTATCTATCCTTCATTGAGTAAAGAGAGCTTCTATAATGTTAGTAGAATAGTCAATTACTATAGGGATGCGCTGAGGAATAGAATTATTGGGATTAGATATTGGAATATTTGAACCTTCAGGTTCGCACTTTTGATTTAAAACAATCATGAAAATCATCAAAATTTCTTTAGGTTGATATGATTGACTATACTTCTTAGTTCATGAGACTAAAGAACTTAAGACATGTTTTTAGTCCCTTTAAGGTAGAATTGGACAAGGCTTAGAGATGATTTAGACATCTTGAGGCCATATGGATCGAAGAACAAGTGCTAAGTCTAAGCTTCAGCATTTTTTTAATATATTATATATAGTCAACAAAAGGTACAGGTGACACAATATGAGTCATTTCAGCCATCAAAGCAAACAGCTAGCACAGTCCATAAACAAAGTAGGACAAAAATGAACCAGCAAGGCTTATCTACAAATGACACTTGGTTTAGCCAGAACAGATATGAGACTAATAACCATCAAAGTACTGTATCAAAATACCTTATCCAAGATTATGTATTGTTCATGGCTGTAATACCCATCCCCAAAAAGAACATATTATATTCATCAAGTCTAAACATCATGAAGATTCTTCAACAATATTAACACCATCAGAGAGCTGATTACTACATTCCTGTTCATTAACATCAATTAGGATCAACACATGATAGGTTGGGGAGGGGCGTGTGAGCTAACATAGATTCTCCCTGTTGTATCAGCAATAAGAATGGTACTGTCCAATCTAGAATTTGAAATGGGATCCATAAATTCTTCTTCAGTCTCATTGTCCTCCAACCATCCAGCGTTCTGATCAATATTTGGCCACAATTCAGCTTGGATTACATCAGACTTCTGCAATAACACTTTGCCATGATCCATCAATTTGTAGAATTTTCTTTTAGAAATCTTCAGTTATGGTAACTTGCAAAACAATGTATGAGAAGGTGAGCTCCCAACAAGAGTTAGTAAGCGTCCTTCGTTTGCCTTGGAACACCTCATTATTCCCAATCTTCCAGAAATGCCATATAATTTCAGAGGATAAAGTAGGCCACACTCTATTAATGACCTTGTCAAAACATTTCGCAAAACCAAATAAAATTTCACACCAAAAAATATTGTTTTTGCATTCCCAACCTCATCTATCCCCTAACAAAACAGACCAGCAACATTTAGCAAATTTACAATAAAAAAACAAAATCTCAATGGTTTCAACAACTCCTAACAAACTCAACAACAAGTTTTTAAAAAATAATCAACAATCTAAAACATACTTTCTTGGGCTCAAGTCAACTAGATCACAAGTGACCAAGGATAGACTTCCAGTCTTTAATATAAAGAGAGAATTGTTGGAGAAGGTTAAGCATATAAAAAATCTCGAGTATCAATCAACATTTTGTAACATCTCTTGCTTTAACCTTCATCAGAGAATTTCCATTCGCCCATGTAATATTACTCAAGTTTTCTGTGTTAAAATTTAGTTGAAGAGTCAAATTCACACCATACAAAGACTTTTTAAGAATGAGGTAAGTCTTCTTCTGTGTAGCAGGAATTTGCAGCTTGTCATGTAGTTCTTCCTAGGAAACTAGGAAACCATTGCTAAAAATGCCCCCAAACTCTTTATAACCTTTAGCATCCCAACCCTTAGTAAAACAACTTCTAGTAAGGGCCAAAGGCTTATTGTTGAAGACCAAGTTCCACAAGATAGGCCTATAACTGACAAAGGTTCCCTTGTCCCTAAAAATGCCTCATGCCCACTAATTAAATGCATAATAGATTCACAAGCTCTCCAAATACTGCAAAAAATTGAAGAACCATTAGGCTTGACAAAGTTTTTACCAAACAGAATTCATGGTGGTGTAAGCCCTTCCACAATTCATTTTTCTTTGTTAGATGCAAGACGGATATTATATCTTACTAGAATTTCCAAAGCCTAACATCATCTAAAGCTAGAATAATCCATTTAATGGCTAGGGCTATACCCTGAACTTTGAGATCTTTCAACCCCAAACCAGCCAATTTCTTAGATAGATAGCACTGATTCCATTTGATAGTATGCCTTTTTCTATTACCTTTCCAATCCAATCAAAGAAAAGACTTGACCATCCTTTGTAGAATTTCAACCTGGGAGCTACCAAAAAACCAAGCAGAGGCATAATAATAACTGAAAGAAGAAAGGACCTTTTGACAAAGTTGGGCTCTACCTGCCAATGGTGACAAGTGTCCTTGCCATTTGTATTTTATGGTAAATCCAATCTCACATATCTGATATCCTTAAGGGAGTTTCAACAGCAAAAGGAATACCAAGATAACGAACGATTTTGCTAGGCCTGCCCAATCCCAACTAAGAGTTTTAAACCGTTATGGAGGAACAAAATTCCAGCTAAGCACTATTGACTTCTAAAAGAAGTCTTCAAGCCAAAGGCTAAACAATGCATAGTCAGTCATCCTAACAAATTGTAAAACTTAGTTTCTCCAAAGAGTGGAAACAAAGTCATCTCATTAACAAATTTTTTATTCAACATCTCATTATGTTAGGAAGAACAAGGCCTTTAGTAGGACTAATGACATAGCTTTTTAGAATATAGTGAAGGGCTTTAGAGGCAATTACAAATAAAGCAAGTGCAAGAGGATACCCTTGTCTGATAGATTTATGTAGAAGAAATGGTTTGGTTAATTCTCCTCTACCTATGCAAGTGTGTCTTTAAAGAGAATTTCGACCATCCTACATAATTTATTAAGAAAACTGATCGCTTGCATCATCATCAAAATAAAGGGCCATTCAATTTTATTATAAGCTTTCTCAAAATCAAGAAGAGCCATACAAATTTTTTGTCTAAATCTTCCATCCCAATTCACACCTTCCCCACTAAAGACAAGATTCTCAAGAATATATCTTCCTTTAATAAATGTTGTAAGAGTGAGGGAAATAACTTTAGGTAAAATAGACCTTAGCATAATGGCCAATGTTTTAGCCATGATTTTGTAAGATACATTTTTAAGAGTAATTGGCCTCCAATTCTTAATCAATATTTTGCCACCATCATTAGGAAGTAATTTGATTACACTTCTATTAATTTCCCTCCCCAATGTAACTCCGCTTATGGTTTCTTCATAGACTTCAATTAAATTAGGAACATTCCATTCCAAGATTTTCTTCTAAAATTCAAATTGTAAGCCATCTCAACTAGGTGATTTCCCATTTTTGAAGGATTTTATTGCAATACTTTTGTCTTCCATAGAAAAATATTTATTAATCTCACCCACATCTTTTATGCTAATTTTATTTGGTATAATTGTCCTGCAAAGTTCTCTAGCTGTTAAATTTTCAATCCCACAATTGAAAGAAAAGAGATCCATATAAAAATTCTTAAATGCAACTTTTACATCCCCTTGCCTATCATTTACAATACTATTTATTTCAATGGAACCAATCTTGTCTTCAACAAACTTTGTTCTTGGTAGATTGAAAAAATATTTACACCCTTTATCACCCCCTTTAATCCAATTAGCCTTAGCTCTAAGCTGAACACCTTGAGTAATAAAGTTTTGATGACATCTCCATTTATGCTTGACCTCAGCCATACTATTTTGAAGATTAATATCAAATGGATTCCTCTGTAGAGCCTCTTCACACCTAGCAAGTTCAAGATCAACTATCCTTCTGTCAAGAGCCTTTTCCCAATTGTACTGAAACTTTTTATAACCGCTAGTGAGATTCTCCCAAAAGGAAATGACAGAGGCAGAAGTTAGAATACTCTCGTGAATATTTCTTATTATTTGAATTTCATTGGAACAATCTTTATCCCCTAATAGGGAAACATTCATTTTTTACAAACTGTCTTTGAACTTTGTAGAAGCATTATTATTCCCAGTACATGTAACAGTTATTTCCATAGGTTTATGATCAGACATAGTTTGAGGGATAACTTTTACACAATCACAACTTGTTTCCTTACAATTCTGAAAAGCATTTTTATTTATATAAAATTGTCAAGCCTAGATAGACTCTTTTATAACCTTTCTGATTATTGCACTAGGTATACCTAATGCTCTTACAACCTTCCTTAGACTTCTCTAGAGGATCCTATACAGTAAGCAGTCTTTTATATATAGACTAGAAGAAAAGTTATTACCCATCCAGGGAAAGCTATTGCCACCCCCTTTAGCTTCCTTTTGTTCAATCATATCCACCAATGATTTATTGAATTCTAGGTAATTTAGAAGAAATCCATCTCCAAAATTCATACCTCTCTGTATAATTGTTTGAAGCATACAAAGAAGCAATATCAAGTTTCATACCACTATTTGTTGATGTTAGCAGCTTCGGGTTCAATTCTTCCAGCCCCAATTGAAGATATAAATTATTTATATGTGTAAATGGCAACATTATTTTTGGACGACTTCCTTGCATCATTCTTTCTTGGCCGACCTTCATTGTAATTCATTATTATTAATTGTATTTATTTCTTGGTGGCCGACCTAGTTTATTGAAAGGGTGCGACCTATGTAGCAATGTATTTATATGAGGTCATTTCCTCTCATTTGCACATGAAGCAAGTTCGATCTCCTTCTCCATTAAGTGCGAGCTCTTCAAGAAGAATAGTGTGAATTCATAGAGGAACAGATTGTGTGTTTATTCAAATGCGAATTGAAGGTCAGACTACTAGTTTGTGTTACAGCCATTGCTGATGCTGATCTTTGGCTTTGTGTGTGGCCTCTTTGTAATGTAATTTGATGCCATTGCTCATATATATAAGAGATATAATTGTTGCTGGGTTTTTCTCCCTCAAGAGGAGGGTTTTCCCAGGGTATCTGCTGTGTTATTGTGTCTGATTTTAAATTAATTTTCTGTGCATTACATCTGATCATAAAACTAATATGGTATCAGAGTGGGTTTGAAGAAGATCTTGATTAGATTGTTATTACAGCGATACTCTTTACTCTCTTTCTCATCGTTGTTTACTTCTATCTCTTTGTCAAGATGGTGATCGGTCTTAAGCTTGAGGATAGACTTGAGGGAGCATCTAATTTCACATCTTGGAGATTCAAAATTATGCTCTCCTTGGAAGAAAGTGAATTGGCTGAGTTCGTGGAGAGCAAAGTTTCTGAGCCTACTGATGAGGAAGAGAAGATTCAATGGAAGAAGAAAGATATCAAGGCGAAGAAGATGTTAGTTGATTCCGTGAAGGATCATATGGTTCCTATTGTCTCCAAGTTGAAGATAGCAAGAGAGATGTTTAAAACTTTGGAGGAGATGTATGAAATCAACAACACAAGTCGGGCACTTGCATTAAAGCAACAACTTCATCATGTTAAGATGGCAGAAGGAAAATCTATCATCGCTTACTTCATGAAGATTTCTGAATTGAGAGATCAGCTCTCTTCTATTGGTCATTTTGTTGATGTTAAGGATTTGACCATGTTGGCTCTTAATGGTCTTCCTTCATCTTGGGAGTCTTACATTCAAGGAATCAACGCGAGATCGAAACTTCCCAAGTTTGATCGTTTGAGGGCGGACTGTATTCAAGAGGAGTCTAGGTTGGCTGCGAGAGGTATTGGTCGAAGCTCTACAAATGAAGACATTCATGTTCTTTCCACTCAATCCTCGAAGAAGAAAGGGGAAGGTGGAAAGAAAGGATATTTCAAGAGGAATAGAGATAAAGGGTTAGATGGTGCTCCCGCATTCAAGAAGAAGTGGGACCTCTCCAAAGTCCAATGTTTTCGTTGTGACAAGTTTGGTCACTATGCAAAAGATTGCCCAACTAGGCCTAATCAACATGCTTCATTTGCGGATGTGGATGAGATCTCTCCTTAGAAGGATTCTAGGGAATTTCTATTTTAAGCCATGGACCTGTGTTCAAGCTGTGAAGGTTGTGTGCTGATCTGTACGCAAGAGCAACGTATCTTACTGCGTCCAGTATTTGCATCCATTAGAATATTTAAAGAGATAAGTATTCTTTGTTTTCTGAGTTATATCATTTATTTGGATCTTGTAATTAGTAAAGAGAGATAGTGGCTTCTCTTGAATTGTGTTCTCTAGCATAAGATCCTTTGAAGATTTCATTTATTGCAAGTTATTTCATGCTGGTTATGAAGATTTCTGAGTGTGACTCTGAAATAAAAGGAGAATTACAATTTCGATGGTGATTAGCTAGTCACATCGATATCATTCTCTAATGCATGAACTGTGATAAAGCCTTGAACTCTTGGAGAGAGTTGGTTCTAATTGCTAACTGCATAATGCATTCAAGAAATCTGTAGTTGTGCAGATTATCTTTTGTTGTGCTGAGTTTAACACTCTTGAGAGGAGTAAAAGATGGAAGAAAGAGTTATTTCAGAATTCAATAAAGATAAGTTCTTTATCCCTTCATTCTGATCTTTTGATATTTGCTACATGTTTCACTTGTAGGTTGATTTCTTTATTCATGTTTTAATATTATTCATAACACTCTTATGTGTTCATGCTATAACTTGTCATAGTAAACCTTGTATGATTCTAGCCTTGATATTTCTTTGGATAGTTATAAACTGTTTGTAATCTCTCTCTATATCGCTTCCAGGATGGATCGAGAAGTAAGAAGGTGATGAAAGATTGCTTAGTGATGAAAAGCTTGAGGCATCTTGTGAGGAAGTCATGCCGACCAAAGAAATGATCAAGCGTGAAGTCACAACTTGCAGCCATGGGATTGAGTTGGTGGCTAGAGGGAGCTCACTTCTAGAAGTCTTCTTTGCAATCTCTGAAGCAGGGATCAAGAGGGAGTTTTGTAACTCATTGAGAAGAAGTGAAGATTACTATATTGCAAGGCTAGGTGCTAAACCCTTAGAGGATCCCTTCAGCTGCTGAGATTAGAATTGCTCAAGACTGTCATTTGGATTTGACATTGGTAGCTCCGCAAACCTATTCAGAATAGTGTGATCTAGGATGAGGTCGAGGAGGACTCTCTTGAACTCTCTATAGTACCAGCGGTGTGCATTGAGGCAAGTGTTGCAGGCAATCTTGGACGAAGAGGTCAGAAGGTTGATGCAAGTGCTTAAAGATTCAGAGGGAGCCTACTGAACCTGAAGAAGATGGTAATCTAGTTGATCTTGGTTCTTTATGTTAATTTATGGAAACCAATTTTCAGAAGCTTAAAGAGGCTGCAACTAGTTTAGATCTAGTGGATCCTACTATGTACAGTCAGTTGATTGGATCGTTGATGTATCTATACTAGACTAGATTGTAGTAAGTGCATTTTGTCAAGTTCATGTGTGAACCAAGGCAAATACTTCTAGTTGCAGCGAAGCATATCCTGAGATACTTGTGTGGCACAGTTGGATATGGGTTGAGATATTATGTAGGTGTGGATCTAGAGTTGCATGGCTATACTGACTCTGATTAGGCAGAGAGTGTTACTAATCGGAAGAGCACCTATGGATGTTGCTTTAGTTTGGGATCTGCTATGATTTCCTGGTGCAACAGGAAACAGTCATCTGTAGCATTGAGTACAACAGAGGTGGAGTATATTGTAGCTTGTGTGGCAGCTCGGGAAGCAATGTGGCTTCATAAGCTCCTTGCAGGATTGATTGGACAATCAATGGAGCCTACTATCATTCATTGTGATAACCAGAGCTGTGTGAAGCTTTCTGTCAATCCTGTGTTTCATGACAGAACCAAGCATGTTGAGATCAAATACCATTACATCAGAGATATGGTATTGAGGAAAGCTATACAGTTAAGGCATATCAACATTGATGAGCAGATGACAAACATTCTCACCAAGCCTCTCTCCAGGATAAAGTTTGTGTACTTTCGAGATAAGCTTGGTATGGTGGAGAATACAGCCTTAATTGAGGAGTCTCAGTATCAGTGATCCTCATTAATGAGTTCTTCTCTGTGAGAGAAGTTCGAGGTGAAATCCCTTGATTAATGAGTTCTCTGTGAGAGAAGTTCGAGGTGAAATCCCTTGATTAATGAGTTCTTCTCTGTGAGAGAAGTTCAAGATGAAATCCCTTGATTAATGAGTTCTTCTCTATGAGAAAAGTTCAAGGTGAAATCCTTTGATTAATGAGTTCTCTATGAGAGAAGTTCGAGGTGAAATCCTTTGATTCCACCCTTTGGGAGAGCCATGGTGGATGTCATGTGTGTGACTCCATGACAACATCACGTGAGAGAGTCCGTGATGATTTTCTTGTACTTGTGTTTTCATCCTCTGGGAGAGCCATGGTGAAAGTCATGTTGAGGTGACAACATCACGCAAGTGATGAAAACTTGTACATACCATACATGGTTGTAGCCATTATGGTTGATATCATGTTGAGGTGATATTTGATATCACGATGAGGTGATATCCTTCCTTTCCACATTTGGGTGTAGCCATTTTGTAGACATCACAATGAGGTGATATGTCTTATGCAGCTGGAAGTATTTCTCCCTAGCTGAGAGGGAGTGTTGATGTTAGCAGCTTCGAGTTCAGTTCTTCTAGCCCCAATTGAATATATAAATTATTTATATGTGTAAATGGCAACATTATTTTTGGACGACTTCCTTGCATCATTCTTCCTTGGCCGACCTTCATTGTAATTCATTATTATTAATTGTATTTATTTCTTGGTGGCCGACCTAGTTTATTGAAAGGGTGCGACCTATGTAGCAATGTATTTATATGAGGTCATTTCCTCTCATTTGCACATGAAGCAAGTTTGATCTCCTTCTCCATTAAGTGCGAGCTCTTTAAGAAGAATAGTGCGAATTCATAGAGGAACAGATTGTGTGTTTATTCAAGTGCGAATTGAAGGTCAAACTACTAGTTTGTGTTATAGGCATTGCTGATGTTGATCTTTGGCCTTGTGTGTGGCCTCTTTGTAATGTAACTTGTTGCCATTGCTCATATATATAAGAGATATAATTGTTGCTGGGTTTTTCTCCCTCAAGAGGAGGGTTTTCCCAGGGTATCTGCTGTGTTATTGTGTCTGATTTTAAATTAATTTTCTGTGTATTACATCTGATCATAAAACTAATACTATTCTCAAGAATAACCCAATCAAGCCTGCTGCAAGGAGAATGTAATGTCCCTTTTTGAGGCGAGCAAGGAAAATAATGAGAAAAGAAAAATACTTTATTATTTTTGGCTTTGGTGCTCAAAGAAGGGGTTAAATGATATTTATTATGATGTTTGGAGGAAGCAAAATATTTTATATATTTTTATATGGCTTGGGCGGCCCCTTTTGAAGAAATAAGGCGAAAATATAATAATAAAATAAAATAAAAATTAAAAGACAAGTTGGTGCCCAAAAGAAGGAATAAAAAAATAAATTAAAAAACAATTTTAAATTGCAAAATTGGCGCCCATGTTGGGTTGGCCAAATTGGGAGGCATAAGGGAGGATTGATATAAATACAAGGTCATTTGGAGGCATTTGGACATCATCAAATTATCTTTGCTTTTATGATTTGCACTCTGGTGAATATTCTAAGGACAAAAATCTTTAAGAATATAGGAGTTGGACGAAAACCTAGCTCTTCAATGGAGGACTCCATGATGGAGGTTCACATGTGCTTCAATAGAGATTTTTGACAGTTTCATGCTCAGATTTTGCATCAACATAGGCAACTAGTTTGGAGGGGCGAAGTTGGGCAAGTTGGAAGGTATTCTTCAGATTTTTTCATGGGTTGCAAATCCTATAATCAGACCAGTAGGCCAACACACCCTTATCGTAGGGTTTAGTAGTCATTTTTTATCATGTACTTGCATTGGTGTGAGCTGGAGTAATTCACCTACCTAGGGTTAGGGTAGGAGATCATTTTCATTGCATAATCTGGGGTTTCTTCATATCAACAAACTTCTTTATTTGCTGGGCATGTTTGTGTTGGATGTTGTGGTTGTGTTGCTGATATGTGGTTGTCATTGATGTCAACACTATTGGAATTAATGTCATCAGAGGCTGTATATGTCGAGGATATTGAGAAAATTGTAATAAAGAAAGTTGTAGGTTGTCAAGTTCAATTTGGCCAATATGCTGATGGCTTGCTCAGTATGTCGATGATCAGAGGTTGTGGATTAAAGGGTTTGTTGTTGAGTATATCTAGTTTATCCACGTTAAGTTTTAGAGATCCGCATGAAGATTTGATCAAGTTATGAGTATCTGTGTTTAGATAGTTTTTCTGTTGCTTCAGTTGGTGTTCCTGAATGAAGATAATATGATTCTGGTAACGTGAAGTGTTGCGGATGCTTCTCTGGTGATTCATGATGTTTGTGGATGTTTTTAGATCATGCCCTATCTTTGTTGCACGTCCGCATTGATCGGTGTGCTCGCGATTGGAGATTTTCCCTTGCGTGTTCTTGTTTTTCATGTTCTTGGCCGATAGGGTGATTGTAGCGTGTTGTGGATCTTTGAGGAATAATTATTGAAGGTGTTTCGTGTTCAAGGATATTATTTTGGGTCTTCACTATGTTGTGGCCGACTTTGGTTGATTTGCATTGCTAATTATTTATGTTTTGGGCTGACAGTTTGTATTCATTTTATTTTATTGAAGCTGACTTGTAGTTGATGTTATTCTTGGTTGCGGATATATATGAGCGATTGTTTTATCATTTGAAGAAGTGTGTGTGAGTGAATTGTGAAGCAAAGTATGCGAACAAAGTTCTAATCATTCGAAGGTAGAAGTAAAGTGTGAAGAGTGAGCAGATTTTTTGTGCTTAACCGGAACTGTAATCAGGCATGAGCAGATGCTATTTTCTCAGTTCAATCTTGTGGATCTAATCCAAATTTTTCTGTAAGATAGTGAGTCTTCCTTGGGCAGTAAGCCTTGTTGTAATTGAGCAGTGAGCTCTAGGCAGTGCGCTTGAATGCATGTGCATTCCCATTTATTCCTTTATACTTTTAACAGGTATAATCTTGTGGACTGACCTCCACCGTGGTTTATCCCCTAATAGGGTTTCCATGTAAAAATCTTGGTGTTATGTGTGTTTCTGATGTGTTGATGATTTATGCTTTCATGGTTATTAATCAGATTTTAGAATAAGGTTAATAAGTTTAATAAGTTTGAATTTCTGAGACAACTGATTTACCCCCCTCCCCCACCCCGCTCAGTTGTCTGCCCTTGTGTTGCCAACAGTTTGGAGCCCATTTCATTGTGACATTACATCAATAAGTAGGTCTGATTTGTAGCAGCAAACTGAACTTTGAATATCAGAATTTTGGCATGTATTGGTGGATGTCTTGGTGATCTATTGTGCTGTTTTCATACTTGTTCATGATTTAACAAATCTGCTATGAGTTTGATGTCATTGGGATGATTGAATGCTGCTGTTAATGCATGTATAAACTCATAAATTTTTATCAACAAACTAGGGTTTGAGTAGATGTTTAAAATCAGAAAACTAGGGCATAATTTTGTGTTGCAAAAATCAGAAAAAATTGCATATATATTGGTTGGGATATTTCAGTGGTATCAGAGCTTGTATCTTGCTAGCCTGGAGGGTTAGATTGTATGATGCATTCCGAAGGTGTTGATATATAATGGTTGCTCATGAAAGGCACCTCGCACTTCCATAAGAGGTTAGAAATGATCTCTTCTTCGGTTGCTATGTGGAGTATCGGAGGGACAATAGCAAGCAAAAGAAGAAATAAAAAAAAGTGTGAGCAGCCAAGTGTTGAGGACATCTTGAAAGAAATTATGCTGTCACAACAGAGATTAGTGCTGTCACAACAGAGATTAGCTTGTAGCTTGCAGCAATATAAAGACTCCCTATCAAGACAATCTAGGAAAGAAATATTTAGAAATCTCTATGGAGAGTTTAACAAGGGTTCTAAATTAGTAGTCATTGATCAACCTATAGGTGAACACGGTTCTAGAACAACCAAGTGAACACGGTTAGTAGTCATTGAAGAAGAGCATGTTGAAATTGTCCAAGTGATAAAAGAAGATATGTTTAAAAGTTCACTTCAACCCTATGAGGACAAGGATAAAGGAGATTCACCTATTGAAGCTACAAATGAAGAGCACATGAAGATTGATGAAGATATCGCCATGAAGGTTGTCAAACCAGCCATGTTAGAACAACTACATGAAGGTATGGGTTCTTCTGATGTTTCATTAATTGAGTCTAGCCTTGCTTTATCACCTTCACATCATTTTGGCAAGGAATCAAATTGTGGTTTAGGTGTCGTTGAGAGGGATGTTGTTCATACATATGATGGCAATTCAAAAATTTCAGTATGTAGTGAACAAAGTGAATTGGATAAGATTGATTTAGCATTGCAAGATATGGAGGATCACTTGGAAGTTAAGGAGGTGATAGTTGTACATACACTTTCTAGATGAGCTCTTGAGGAAAAGCATGATGTAGAAGATTCTACTCACTAATTCTACTCACTACTTCGATGGTGACCCTTTGGTTGAGCATGATAATAACTTAGTTTTTACACATGGATGTATTGAAGAAGAGGCCATGAGGGAAGCCGATTTGAAGGAGCATGATCTTGAGGACCAATCGGAAATCTTGCATGGAGGTGTTGGGTCTCATAAGCCACATCACTTAGAAGGATAATTGAAGGTAAATGGAGGTAAGATTGTGGCAGCCTTAACTCATTTTGATCATGTTCATAAGATGATGGCAGGTTTGTGTTGGAAGGCTCTAGGGAAGCATGAAGGGATTGAAGGAGGTCTATCTTTTGATGACTTGCACAAACTCAAGGAGGCTTTGGTGGTGGTAAAATCAAACTACCTACACCTACTTGTGGATAGAGATCATCTCCTCACTCTAGATGGGATTTATGTTGATGAAGTGGATAAGCTCACCTTTGAGCTTAAGGACACTATGGACTCTTGGAAGAACACTCAAAAGGCCCTTCGAGAATCAGAGATTCAAGTTGATGAGCTTTGTTTGGAGTTGAGCTTGGCACATTCTTCAGCATCTACAGCAGAAATTCAGTCTTCCATGGCAGTCACATCCAAAGAACAACAATTCGATGTGAAGATTGTGAAGAGTGGACATGAAGATATAATTTGCAGCCACATGACAAGTGGCACACTTGGTTTTCAGCTAGATACATCTCTTGGACCAGCACTTGACGATGGGCAATTAGCAAAGGATGAAGACTTGTTTGAGTCCCTTGAAGGCACTACAAAGAGGTATAATGTAAGTTCTAATTTTCTGTTTTATGTCTGTAGTCATATTCCTGTGCATAACCATGAGATAGTAGCCATGTCACATGAGGGGAATGGTGTTGAGGGATCTCCCAATGTTGGCACTCAAGGTGTGAGTATTAAATGTAAGGAATGTATTGTGGATTCAAGCCACAAAGGTTCTGATTTTGTATACCATACTATGGAAGATGTGAAGAAGACACAAGATATGTGTGAAGGGTGGTTGCAAAGAGCTAGGAGAGCAAAAATGTTGGCTACCCAAACAAGACAACACCTACAGGAGGTCAAGGAATATTGCAATCATCTAGATCATGCAAGGCAACAAAGGGATCATATCTTACATCACTATTTCTTCCAAAGGAGGAATGTGTAAGGGTTGAGCATGTAGGAGATGAGCCTCTTGAGGTCAGCAAGGAAGAAGAACATTCGGATTTGGGTGGAACATGAAAAGAGGTATGATTCAGAAAATTTTATTTGTACACATAGTTGACATCATGAGGATCATGAGTTACCTCTTCTAGAGAAGCTATTGAAGGCTCAAATCATAGATGTGGATGGGAAAGTTGAGCATACACCTTTTAGACCAACCAATGACGTGATGTATACATGTATAGGTGGAGACATTGGTGGTTCAGATTTGGTTGAGCCTTTGTCCATTCATGGAGAACTTGAGGAGTTAACTTGTGATGAGATACAATCCCATCATATGGATGACTCTTTGGTGAAGCATGAGGCTGCCCTACTTTCAGGACTTGTGGCACACATCATGGATACAAATTCAAATGAATACACTATGGAAAGGTATGATAACTGTTCTAATTTTCTGATTTGGAACAATGATCTTTGGGTTATGCATAATCTTGAGTTGGCTGCTCCTACTCATGAGGATGATAGTAAGAAGACTTCTTCTATTGTTGGCACTCATTTGGGAGACAAATATGAGGTCTTATTTGTGTGTCCAAGACACAAGGGGATCGATTTAGTATGGCATGTCATGAGAGAGGCAAAGAAGATCCAAAGTATGTGACATATGAGGAATGAGCCTTGTATGGTGGCCAAACAAGTGGAGCAATCAGGTTTGAGGTATGATTCATAATTCTTTGTTTGTACACGTAGCTTGCTTTATGAGGATTTGGAGTCACCTCTTTTGGAGAGCCATTTGAAGGCTCACATCATAGACTTGGATGGCATTATGGAGCATACACTTTGTGGATCAGCCACTAGTATTATGCCTTCATATGTAGATGGAGATATGGGTAATGCTGATTTGGTTTGCTCTTTGATCATTCATGGAGCACTTGAAGAGTTTGTTGGTGATGAGTCTCATCATGTTGATGACTCTTTGGTAGAGTATGTTGCTTCTCTATTTCAGAAATTTGTGATGCATGCCATGGAGACACTTGCCTTTATTGGGCATACTTGGGAGGTGAAGTTGCACTTTGTCACAAGATATGGAGGTATTGCCATAATGTTTGGCTTTGAGTTACTAATGTTTGTGTTCCAGCTGGATTATGTCATAGGGGTTGGGAAAAATCATGAAGATCTTGGCCTTCCTGCCCTAGTTCATGAGGATCCACTCCATTCTTTGCTAAGGGATGACTGTTTTGCCCTATTGCACATTGAAATCCTGCAGGCTACTTGGAGGACAACAACTGTTTGGGTGTTTTGGAGAGGTTTGGATCATCACTTCATCATTGGGGAATGGCGTGTGAATGATACTCTATCATCATATGACATTGGCAATGATCTTTGTACTCAGTTAGGTCTGATTTTCAGTTGGGAGGTTGCTGTTTTGATTTATATCAGCAACATAGGAGGGGCTGATATGTTCTTCTATGCACCTACGGTGGGCATCTTGCACATTCATGAGGAATCCTTCGAAGTTGGAGAGTTGATTGATGTTGATAGCTCCTTGAAGTACATCTATCTCCTCAATTTTGATAAATATGGTAGTATAATGATGTTGCACCTCAAATTAAAATTTTTGCTACACTTAGGCATTTTGAAGAAATGAGTAAAAGTCTTGTCAAAA
>VDFB02336518.1:0-10487 GCA_007258455.2 Sequoia sempervirens
ATTTTATATGTATTATAGTTCCTATTTATATAAAATACATAGTAATATTATTATATAATATAAATAATATATTATAATAATAATTTATATGATATATATAATGCTATTTATATTTTATAATATATAATTTACATAAAATAATAATATTATATTATATATAATAATTAAAAATTAAAAATATATCAATATACATACAAATATACAAATATAAAGATAAGCGACATCAAAGCATCACTAAAGCATCACTTGCTTTCTTAAAAAACATTTCAATATCTGCACTACAGTCGTTCCAGAAACTCTTCTTCAAGAAAACAAGAGCAAACCTATGCCAAATCTACGATTGTGTTTTAAAGGTAAATTTGACGAAAATAAATTAATAAATAGACAAACTTTCATATAAATTTAACTTGACAAGTTCTCTTACCGATATCTTCATAAATGTGCATAAAAAGTGCCATACAAAAACTCCTACAAAAATCTCATCTGATAAGTTCTCTTACCTTGTTGTATTCAGAATCTCCATCCCTGACTTTTTAATGTATATTTATTTCAAAAACATACAATGTTTTTGTATGCTCTTTCATGTATTCTGAAAACTGAAAATTAAAAAAGCACTTTTTTTATTTTCACAGACTGCCAAGCTAAGCTGATATGTCTGAAGAGAGAAAATAAGACTAAACAAAAACCAAATTAATTACATATTATTTTCATCGTGATATGGGCATCCATCCATAAAATAGCTGGGAATGGATTTTCATCTGATATTGTAGTTGTAGTTGATTTTCTAAACATGCTGACAAAGTGAAATTGTTAGACAAGAATTCATCGAAGAGATGCTATCTCATGGCATGCAAATATAGCAAGATATGCACATAAGGAACTTTTTAAAAATGCTTTCAAGATTTTCAAGAAAATATGATTGGGAAGTATAAACATATTTCCCTCTTGGTAAGAATAATTTAGCTTTGGCACTTGCCCTTTATTATGTTCCTCAGTAAACGAGATTGTAATAGATTTGGGGGTTTGGTGGAGATTAAATTGGCCAATGATGGAGATCAAGCGGTCAAGATGATAGATAGTCCTCTCATCCCACAGTTTATCACCATCTTTATAATGTTAACTCTTTCACATAGTGTTTTTGTCTTACCCTTATCTCTTCAATCTTTTGTTTACTATTTTTATGTATGGATGAATGCAGTGCGTTAACTTTTTTACCAGATTGCTTGGGCAATCTATCGACTTTGCAAATGTTTTCTAACCTGGTTGTATTACCTAAAAGATTTGGCACTCTATCTGCTTTGAAGCATTTGGTTTTGATTTGTTGTCCAACTTAGAGAGGCTTCCAGAGTCATTAGGAAGAGTACAATAGTTGGTGTAAGATGCAGAGCTAGTAGTAGTAAGGAGCAGAAGAAGAAAATAGTAGAAGCGGTCAAGAAGAAGATAAAAATTGTGTAACAAGTGAATCTAGAGCTGAAGCTTCGGTGCAATTCATATAGAATGAAGCAAAATTGTTCATGGAGTGGAGGTTTCAGCTTGTTTCAACTTGGGCATAGACCTGGGCCTTGCTAGAATAGGGATAGTCGTTAGCAATGGTTATGGACCTCACCCCATTTCTGTAATGACTCTACAAGTAGTACACCCTTCATTTTTCTCATACAAAAATAGATAAGTTATATTTTCATTTAGTGTGGCCTATAATTTAAAAAAAAAATTAAATAGCCTCTTTTCACCTTTTAGTGTCTCTTCAGTGTACCCATATTTTGCAAGCTCTGTCTCCAGAATTCTGGCCTATTGAACATCTACAAGTAGTAAAATCTTTCTAGTAATTTCTAGCCTATTGAACATCTGCAAGTAGTATAATCTTTCTAGTAATTTCTAGACCAGACTACATGGCATTCTTCAATGAATCCAGTAGTCAAACTTGAAATGTCTGAATTTATATACACTAAATCTTGACTACAAACATATGGGAAATTGAGACACTGCAAACAAATTACTTTGACAGCAAAGTATAATGTTTCTTCATGGTAAGAATCATTTTTTAAAAGTTATTTTTTATTGCTTTTCGCTGCTACATCATGTTGGTATAGGTGGCTTGTGAGGCTAGAACCAAGGTCATCATCGTAGCAATCTCTTTATGCCCTACCTTGATCCCTCAGTTATCTGGACTCTGTATAAAATCAGTATTCCTTGTCTATGTTAAATTCTAGTCTTTGAAATGTAGTTGATTTGTGTGTATCTAGACCATGATGTATTTTCTTCTTTTCACTGGAGAAAATATGCTGAGATTGCACCATCATGTTTAGAAAACCTTTAGCCTTGAAGCCACTAAGCATAGAGATTGCATCAAGGTTAAATATCCTTGTGGATTAGAAGTTATAGGGGATTTCTATTCCTCCAATTATGCTCATTCTTGGTTTAGTGTGGCTGGGATTGATAAATTCTATCTTTTTAAATGCAGTCACTTGCCTATGTTAAATTTTAGCATTTGAAATGTAGAACAGGATATCAAATGGGAACCCTAAACTTTGATAGGATGAATTCATTTAACTTTAGTTGTGCGTTGACTACTTTTTAATAAATTTCAGTTCTTTTAGTTATTTTGCATATCTAGACCATCATGTTGTTTTCTTTTCTATGCTGAAAAAGAATACCATTTTTCTGTTGGGATAAAATAATTTTTCCCCGAGAAAAGCAGCATGAGACTCCTAAAGCATGCATTTACTTGCCCTGGCAGAAAAAGAGGACTTCAAACTCATTCATAAATGTCAGTTTGCATTCAACATAAGTAAAAATAGTGTATATTGGTTGAGCAAAAAGACCGTCTAAAAATAGCTGTGGAACCTCAAAATATTTGTTGAAAATGTGTAAAAAATTACGTTAAATAGTTAACAACACCATGCAGAGCAAATATTTGGGAAAAGTAGAATAAAATGGGATTGATAAAATTAGGATAAATTTGTTCTGGGTGATTTTTTGAACGAATCACAGTTTTTAAGGGGATAAAACAAAATTTGATCTGATTTTTTATCATGATTTCTCATGATTTTTTTCCGTTTATTCCTACCATGTTTCAGACATTAACTTGAGCTCTGACTTTTGGTTTTTTGTTCATTGGCATCATTATCTATTTCACTTGTGTGACCATCAAGGTTCTTTTTCTTTATTCATTGGCTAGAGGATCATGCAATTTTAGATTTATATTGACAAGTTGATCTCAAAGAACAAAAGATTTAGATTCAAAAATGAAAACATGCTAAAAAGTAACTTACTGCATTTACTTAGCCCCAATTTTCATTCGTTCAGCTAACATTCTTTCTAGCATCTAGATTCAAAATCTGTTTCAATTTATTCTGGCATTTGACAAAATATTTTGACTATCTTGTCCTTAAAAAAGTGTGTACTCTAAAGATTGACAATGATGGAGATTATTAGTAGGACACCATGTTGTTAAAATCATACAAGTTTCACAACGCCAAGTGTACCCAGGATGAACGCCAAACTGCTAAAATATAAACGTTGTCCCCAGGCATAGCAGGCAAGGTAGCTTCCTCAGCCTAATGTTTTACAAGCCTTACTATATATTCCCATTGTCTAAACCTAATTGTAATTCAAGCTCAACTGCCTTATAGTTTTTGAAGCTTGTTTGTGTATTCCCATTGTCTAGGTCTAAATGTAATCCAACCTTAACTGTACTTTCCCATTGTAGTTAAGATGGTGGATGGATTTTACAATTTTTCAAGCAGTCACCCCCACCCAACTAAAAGAGCATATACAGTATTTATACCAAATGATTTGTTCCCGATATTCACCGAATATGCAACCTAAACAACAAATCAATTATAATAAAATGCAGAGCAATTGAAAATGACGTATAATGCAAAGAACAAAACAACATAACAGTTAAAAGGTGCAAACCTAAAATAGAAATTTCTGGAGAGAATGAGACTGCAGATTAAGAGTATGCTCCATGCATTCAATAACTATATCAGTAAATGCCCCAACAAATCATTTATACCAAATGATTTGTTCCTCTATAATGAACTTCGGGATCACGATGAAGAGCATCTTTAATGCTTTCAAATATGGCTATAATTGGACTCCGTGTGTCTGTGAAAAGTTAGTTCGTCTGATGCCCTGAAAAGCTTCTAGTGGAGGTTTTTCCAGATGAGGTTAAGGCCTAGGTAACTACTTGTTGACAGTGCTGATAAATATCATTTATGCAGATTCTTTTTGGTGTTGCACAAGTCCAATTATGATAGCATTAACTAATGGTACTCTGCAGATGCTTTTAGACAAATTCACAATTTTAGCAAATCTATGAGAATAAAATAAAACAATCACATGTATGAAAAAGAAGATATCTACATAAGCTCTCTCAAAACAAAAGTAAAAGAAAAATTCAAATGTCAATGTTAGAGCAAATTGAAAAGTGATAACACAATTAGAAAATATTTGTCTATTTTTCAATAACCGACTTACTGTACTATTTAGGCAATGGAGGCTGAAGTTAGTGGATGTAAACCTATTGCTCAATTAGTATGTATAGTGGGTATAACTGAAGTAACTATGTGAGACTTGAGAATAGAGATAATTGCACTTATTAACCAATTTCTACACATTAAATCTACTTCAGTACTAAAGTACAATAATCAAGATAACATAAGATATATGTTTGGCTAAGTATGAGAAATATGCTTAACTTATATACTTCACTTCTAGAACTCTAGGCTCAAGGATTTAATGGACTAAAGATACAAGATATTAAGAAAGAATTTCTAAAAATGTAACATGGTCAACTATTAATTTCAATTGAGTTCTGGCCAAAGAATAACCTTAATTTTGTCATATCCATTGAAGAGTAAAGGGACATTTGTAGACTTTCTATGTATTGGACAACTTGTATCTTATAAACCACCTTCTGGGACACATATTATGCATTGTATAAATGCTATGTGTTTGTGCATAGGTGTGCATGGATGCCAAGAGGTGTCAAGTTAGATCAACACGCGGTCATTGGTTGTATAAATGTAGATGGTTTTATATGTTTTTATGAGGTTGATCCCAACCCCTGTATGATGGAAGCCAAGTTGAGGAATATAGAAGGAAAATATTTTCAGCATTTTCCTTACATGTCCCTAAATTCTAAATCCTAATTTTTTGCTCAAACAAGGTCGATTTTTCTCTACTCCTTTCTTTAGACTTGCCATTATTTTAACTTCTACAAATTCACAAACATGATAGCAGAGGGGGCGACACACTTTTCCTTTCTTTTTGTTAACACTTCTTTTTTTCAATTTATTTATCTTTATTCTTTAAGCTTCTACAGATTTGTGTTATCCCTTTTCTTTTCTTAAGGTGGGGGGTGCTATATTCATTTGCCTAACCTCTATGGTGTTTGAAATCTCTGCAAGAACATTGTCCTCGTTTGAAATGATGGAACCAATTTGCATCTCTTACAACAATTTGTCTTTCAACAATCTTGGAGATAAACTTGGTTACAATGTGGCAGTCAACGCATACTCTAAGATTCTTGATGACTCTGATAGTAGTTCTCGGGGGTGTATTTAACAATCCAAAGCAATTGCCAGCTTCTCACTATGGTGGCAAAGAAATAATTTGTTTTCCTCCTTTTCCACATTAATCAGTATATGTCTTGAATCTAGCAAATACTCTGATGCCTTCATCTCATAATACAATAGCCAACTTGGCATAGATCTCCTGTGTTTGTGGGTGATCTATCTCCCACAAAAAAAACATGTACCATTTTATCAACTTCAATCCAACTGCATCCAAGTATCTTTTTAATTCTTGTATCTGTCATCAATCTCCTAACCATTTGAGCCTCACTCCACTTGCCAACCTTTGCATAAATGTTTGATAGATGAACATAAGTTGCCACATTTTTAGGATCCAGCTCAAAAAGGAGAATTGTTGTATATACAACTAATCTCATATCCTCATGTGAGCTACAGGCACCAAGCAAACACATCCATACAACCATAATAGGTTTGACTAACGTTTTAATGATAAAATTTAGAGTTTCGTCAAGATAGATAGCACGGCCAAGAAGATCAACCATGCATAAATAATGATCAAATGTACACATAAAGCAATATGTGTCACTCATGCCATTGAAGCATGTACAACCCTCATTCACTAAACCTGCATGGCTACATGTAAAACACAAGAAAAACTCGCATGTTGAGGGTAGGTGCTCGAGTGCTCCATTAGTTCAAAGAGTTTGAGAGCATCCTTACACAAGCCATTTTGTGCATATCCTGCAATCATCAAAATCCCATCAGACCACATCTCATGAGACATTTTATCAAAAAGTTCACGTGCCTTATGTATGCTTCCACATTTTAAGTACATGTCAACTAGGGAACTCACAACTACAACATCTGACAGCAATCCACTTTCTATTATTGTTTAATGGATTTCTATACCCTGTTCTAAAGCTCCCATTTTGGTACAGGCTGGTAGAAAGTTGGCAAAAGTTGTGGAATTTGGTGGCAGAAGTCACAGCGCAGCGGTAAGCTGCAAAGCCTCCCTCCTGGGAGTTCCTAAGTTCAAATCTGCATATCTCAATATAAAAATAAATAAAGAAAATTGTGGAATTTGGCATTACGCACGCCAATTGCATTTGCCTAAAAGTCTCATCCCATTTTGTGAATATCCTGCAGTCGTCGCATTCAATGAGACCACATCTTGTTGAAACATTTTTTCAAACGGATTAGATGCCTTGTTTATGCTTCCACACTTTGCATACATGTCTATTAGGGCATTCGCAACAGGGACATCAGACCAAAGTCCAATTTTTATTATTCTTAGATGGATGTCCATTCCCTTGTTCCAAAGCTCCCATTTTGGCACGAACTGGGAGGATGTTGGAAGGTTGTGGAAATTGGCTTTACGCCTTCCGATTGCATTTGCTTAAAAGTCTCCAAAGCTTTTTCAAGAATCCTATTTTGTGTATATCCCACAATCATAGCATTCCATGAGACAGCATCTCGCAGAGACATTTTATCAAACAGTTCTCATGCCTCCTCTATTCTTCCACATTTCGCATACATGTCTACAAGGGCATTCATCACAGCAACATCAGACTGCAATCGACTTTCAATTATGCTTTGATGGATGTCCATGCCTTGTTCTAAAGCTCACTTTGACGCATGCTGGGAGGATGTTGGCAAAGGTCATGGACTTTGGCTTTACACCAACCAGTTCCATTTTCTTAAAAAGCTCCAAGGTCTTTTCGACAAACCCACTTAGTGTATATCCTGCAATCATGGCATTCCAAAAAACTACATCTGGTCGATACATTTTGTCAAACAGTTGGCGTGCCTTGTGCATCCTTCCACATCTTGCATACATATCTACCAGAGAACTTGCAACTACAACATCTGATAAAATCCATTTTCAATTACACTCTGATGGATATCGATACCCTGTTCCAAAGCTCTTGTTTTGGCATAGGCTGGGAGTACGCTGAAAATGGTGAAGTGATCTGGTTAAACATCTGTTTGTTGCATTTGTTGAAATAGTGCTAGTGTGTTATAATTATAAAGACAACTTAAAACACATCCAATAATAGAGTAAAAAGTAGAGAGCAAAGGCTCTATTGCCTTTGTTAAAGGTTTCCCTTATTCACCAAATGAACAAACAAATTCCAAACACAAAACCTCTATAAAGTCGCATGCCATGGTTTATCTCTGTAATATCTGGAAACCATTTGCAATTCAAAGTTTTATTCTACTAATTCATACAAGAACTTACCAGAATTTACCGTTGTCCATTCTCTTTCAGCATAATCAAGAACTCTATTTTGCTGATTTTAGCACGTCTACGTATATCTAAAAGCGATTGATGAACTTTCAAGAATGAATCCAAAGTCATGCAATGCAAACCCTAGGGACCAAGATTTTGCACAGACTATGTCATGCTGTTAGTAATGCTGATAAAAAAAGTGGACAGAGTTTGCAGAAAAAATGTTAAGGAACCCTACCAAAGAAAAACTTCGTTTGAGACGAACCAATACTGATCTATCTGCAACTGTTGTTTGAATATATTTATAACGCACGAAAAGTAGATCTAAAAACATGGGATTCGTGAGCAGATAAGATTTTTGCAGCATTTAAAATTAAAATATTGCTTTCATTGTCTATTGGAGATCCGATTGGATTCAGAAAATCTGATTTGCATTTACTACAAAGATTTTGTTAATTTATTTTTCAACGCATTCTATTTCCCGACAGGTTTTCTGACATAGTTTACCGAGCAGGAGACTGGTTTTGGAGCGTGAGACAGGTTTACGGTCAAAACCCCACACAATATATAGCCTATCGACTAATAATACAAATCCACTCTACTCTAAAAATCCCTTGAGAATTGCTTCTTAATCTTTTAATCTTTTATTCAGTTATAAGAACATCAATAGGATAATTATGCTTTGAAGGCATAACCGGTATATCAGGATCATCAGCAAAGGACTGATAAAACCTTTATGCTGGACATTTTGCCAGGAAATAATGTAAATGTCACTTTGACAGCACACCTAATGGATATCATCAAAATAGGGTAAATCTCTATTAATGAAAAGCATCATCAAAATAGAGTAAATGTCAATTGGAAAATCTTATCTCAGGCATTCCCAATAAATCTCAATTGTAAATCTCAATTGAAAAATCCCTACACTAGGTTTGCCGATGTTCTACCATTTTATTTTGTTCAAGCCACAGAGTGAACTAGCCTTTAAATTACAAACATCTCCATTCGACAAAAAATATACTAATCTGCATTCAAAAGTTGAAGACATACCTTGAGGCTTGAATATATTGAAGAAAAAACATCAAAGCAGCAAGTCATCAGGAAACAAATCAGTTATTTCACTTCTGTTGTTAAACAATATTTACCCAACGTGTAATCACCTTACCAACAAGTTAGCAAAAGCTCAAATCATGAATCAATAAAATTTTTGCTGCGAATGGATATTTCCACCTTGCAGAAAAAGAAAATTAGGAATGGCAGAGCATTTTTTTGGGTCCAGGGATGATATATTTGAAGAAAATTATACAACGGTATTCATTCCTAAATATAAATAAATGCCCGTTGCTCTTATTTTATTTTATTTTTGCAAATTTCAAATATCCATTGCTTACTTTCGAGTTTTTTCAAATTTCAAATGTATGTTGCTTTTGTCTTTTTTTTTTTCAAATTCCAAATGTCCGTTGAGGTTCATTGTTCATTACAAGAGTCGAAAATCAAATACTAAGTTTATTAGGTTTTAAGGAAGGTATACTTCCATGCACTTACTTAGGGATTCCAGTAGATAAATCCTTGAGATCTTCCTCAGCCTGAAAATCAATCGGGGAAAAGATTGATAGGAGAATGGAGTCTTGGAAATCAAAGTGGTTATCATGGGCAGGGAGAATTATAATGTTGAAAGCAACTCTATCAGCCATTCCCATTTATCTAATGTCCTGCATTTCAATGCCAAGTGGAGTGTACATGGCCCTGATGAAGAAGTTGAGAAAATTATTTTGGCAAGGCACAGACACAAAAAAGAAGTTTGCTCTGATTGCATGGGATAAGGTCTGCAACCCAATTGAGAATGGAGGCACGGGTATCAAAAATCAGTTATGGCAGAATAAGGCTCTTGGGGCTAAGCTATTTTGGAAAATACACAAGGAACAACACCTCAAATGGGTTAGGATCATTAGAAGCAAATACCTCACTAACTTAAATAGTGAAGAGGCATTAAGAGTCACAAATTTTCCTAGGGGGTCCCGTATTTGGAACTTTATTGCTAAATCTAGTGATATTATTCTTAATCATATATCATGGAATGTAAAGGATGGGAAGAAAGCACTATTTTGGAATGACTCATGGGGAGGCTACCCTATTATTAGTAATTTGTTGGACACGGACATAACTAGCCAAATTTGTTCAGAAAAATGGGGTATTCATGCAAGTGTCTACATTATTTTATCAGACAATAACCAAGCTTGCAAATAGGAGTGGAAACAATTTGAAGACCTTGACATTCCATTGGTGGAGATTAATAACCTTAGACAAGTATTAAATGACAGATTTATTTTGTTTAAAGGGAGGGGACGAGATTATTTGGAATGGATCAAAATCAGGCTGGTATAGTGTGAGGGATGGCTATAAAATAGCATCTAGGCAGCAAGAAAGAACCAAAACCCAGTTACCTATTCAATTATGTTGGAATAGAGTGTGCATGCCAAAGGTTGGCATCTTCACATGGGCAGGTTTGCAAGGTAGAATTTTGACAATAGATTGGTTTAAAAGAATTGGATATCAGGGCCCTTCAAGATGCTCACTATGTTACAATAGTGAGGAGAATGTCAACCATTTGCTTCTAACATGCCCCTTTTCCCTTGAATGCTGGCAATGGCTTTGTGCTAAACTTGGTTGGATATCAGCATTGCCAAATGATATATTCACACTATTCAAATCTTGGC
>VDFB02336519.1:0-20650 GCA_007258455.2 Sequoia sempervirens
TAGAGTTCAATTAGGTTTAAAATGAATGCTCAAAATTGGATAAAATTGAATCCTCACATCATCATTTTACTTTGGGCTTAAAATTAAACAAGGCAAACTTCATCTTTCAATTGGTGCTTAAAACGAACTCATCATTCCTTTGAAGGGTTAAAATTTACAATTGTTTGCTATGTTTTGTGATTTTCAACGTTGTTAGTGGATGCGTATTCAATTCTCTCACACTATTTGGAGACCTTGAGAAACAAAAATATTCTCTAAAACTTTGCAAAATCACCTACATCTTTCAATTGGGTTTAAAATTGGACAATCATACTAGTGTGAGAAAGAGACATTGTGTGCCCTTCTTGCACTTTACGCAAACTGGGTGGTCAAGCTACAAGTGTACTCCCTCACTTTTTTTTAATCTTTAGAGGGATCTACCTAAGACCAATTTTAGGGTGACTCCAACTATTTTTTCACTCGGGCTGATGGGTATGTGCAAGATCATGATGGGCCAAAAAGTGGTGATATGATGGGTATGTGGTTGACGACTTTTTTTTTACCCAAAATTGATGAAGCAAAAAGGGTTTTTAAAGGAGATTCTCAACTTTCCACCAATATAAATTATTTTTTACTTTGAATTTATTAAATAATTATTATTCATTTTCTATTTGAATTATGACTAAAGTCCTAATTGATAGGCTAATTGAAAAACATCTATAGCTTTCAAATGATATCACATTTTTTGAATCTGAAACATGTGTCACATTCTATGCTTCGCATACTATAGGACTAAAAAAAAATGAATTTCATGAATTTTTGACCAAGTTAAGGTGGTCAAACATACAAGCTTTTTTATTTTTTAAAAGTTGTAATAAAAAATTCATAATTAATTATTTACTTAGAAAAAAATTACAAAAAATATGCATCACATCACGACATGAGTCCTCTACTTATATCTAAAATCTTATAAAAAAAATTATCATTTTATTATGGTTAGGGTGGTCAGACAAACACCTACTTCTTATTTTTCCTAAAATTTAAGGTACTCTTTTGCATTGAAATTTCAAATTTTCACCAAATAGATTTTAAAAATAAAAAATAAAACTATTAGTTTAGAAACTACATTCAAGTTTCTAAATTCCTATTTTTATTTTTTGAAATAATATAGATAACTTATTCCAATTTTTTTATCCAAAGTTGCCTAATTCTGATTTTTCTAAATTTTTCACCACTTAAGGGCCTGTTTTTTCCATGATGATCCTACACATACCTTGATACATAAATGGATAAGACTAAACTATCAAGTCCTCATGGTTTGTAGGCCTTAGTCATACCGTTTCTTTCAAAATGGGGTACTACTGTAAAAAGTATAAGAGCCCCTAGTAGGATTGATTAAAACCTTTAGTGGCTTGTTGAACGCTCACAAGGTGGCATGTCCCCAATTACCCTTACTACAACCCATTTGTTTAGCAAGCCAAAATCCTAAAATATTTTTTGGTGCAAGAACGGTTGTTATAAAATTTCCCCACATTTGTACTATTCAATTGTAGAAACAAAAAAAATCCTTTTAATCTCTGAATTTTAAGGATTTTGAAATTTGGTGGTCCCAAGAAGTGTGTGCCATGGAGGGGAGCCAGTGTCACCAAATCTCTAATTGTTCGCACTGTCTAGTGTTTGGACAAATCCTAGTGGGGACTCAAAAAATATAGCTATTTATATCCTAGGGTTGTAAATGATTGTGATTCAGTTTAACACTTTGCTTGGTTTCAAAATGATCCATAAAAAAGCATTCACTGTCATCCTCAAAATTTCAAACACTTTGGCTCAAATATGGACTTCTTGAGTTAGTCTTGATATTACTACTTTCCCAAAGGATTTATCCTTAGTGATTTCTAAATATCTTAACATTAATCTCAAATCCATATTTTCCCAAAGACAACATAGGAAATTATGGCTTTAACCTCATGATTTTCACAAAATGGACATTGTGAAAATTATGATGTTTTTGACATAAACATCTAGTTTGGAAACATAATCAAAGACAAGTGTTTATGGTAAAATCAATTCACTTAAGCAGAGATAAATTGACAAATGAACCCCACATGACTATTTGGAGACCAATTGCTCTCGTTGAACAACTCGATCTTCCAAGTGCTATAATTCAACCAAACTTTGAACTCATAAATGTTGAACAAACTGATCTTATTAGAAGTTTGAGAAGCTTCACTTTTGAAAACAAGGAAACAAATGCATAGTGGAGAAACACAACAACCATTTTAGAAGAAGATGATAAACAAGCTAATATTGAGGCTGGAAGGCCCACATTACCACTTCCCGCATAGCAATAAATATCTTCCTTTCTTCCATAAACTTAAACTGCTTTCACATGATCTCACAAAAAATTAGGATCCCTAAGCCAAGGTCTATAGGTCCTCATTTTAGACTTAGGCATCTCACTCCAAAGCTCTCAAGAAACACCTTTTAGTGCTTCATATAAATAGAGTTAGATTGGTAGCAAACTTTTATAGACACACTTCATGGTATAGTCCAAAATTATATGCATTCTTTTGGATTCAACATCCTAATCTTTTTAAACATTATACCAAACTCCCATAAATGATTCATCAAATAGTTAAAATCCATAAAGGAAAATCTCTATCCCATCATTTCAGACATAGGAATCGTAGAACAAGGTATGGTCAAAAGTGGGCTTCAATATTTTACTGCAATCGTTACACCTTGATGAGAAAATTTTATTCCTGAGCTAGGAGAGCTCAAATAGGTTTGAACATTCCCATCTGTCCTCTCATTTAAGTCAACATTGGTTTTCTAGTACTTGAACATTTTAGAAGTCTAGCATCATTCTCACTACCTTGATCTTGTTGAAATAAAGTTCACTTTACTAGATGATCTCACACAAAGTAAGGATCCCCAAACGAAGGTCAACTGGTCATCACTTTAAGCTTAGACATCATAGTGCAAAGGAAATCAACTACCGCATTGAGGCACTCTACGAAAACTGAAACAAGTTGTTGATAAACTTTTATGAACTCACACTAAGGAAATATCCAGACATGTACATGTTCTTTATGAGCTAGAAATTTCTAAATCATTGAGTCTTTAGGATTTGAACATTTTATAGGTCTAGCATCATTCTCACTACCTTGGTCTTATAAAAAAAAGGTTCACTTTAGGTCAACATTGGGTTAAACATTTCACTCACCCTTTCATCAAATTTCATCCTCCGCTTCATCTAACTTTGCAAAATTTTAAATACACCAACACTTTGGGACTTAAACATCAAACCAAGTACTAACTTAGCTACTTTTTATGTGAAATGTATCCTATTCCATGCACTTAGTTAAGGTAGTTATCATATTTGAACTAGCTCATCTTGAAGGTCACATGTCTACCCTAACGATTTCTAGGTTTGTTAGCATCCTTTATCCCAAGATCAAAACAACAAAACTAAAGTCAAAAGTGTTGTATTGAAACATTTGCAAAGATAACTTCCTACATCACTCATATTTTCATCCTACATTATCATCATTGCTCCTGAAATACTTAGAGTGTCCCTTTTATTGCAATTTGAGTCAACCAGAGAGTTCAAAAATTACAAAACTCAACACAACTCTCACATAGGTGACACAAAATTTATGGTAAAGATGAAATCACAACACAAGAGAATCATGGAGAAAGCCAAAGTTACATTTACCTCAAGTGATCCAAATCCTTTAGAATTTCATCCTAGAAGTCATGTCACCCCATCACAACAACTATCATCTCCTTCAGGACCATATGATATTGAAGACGTCACAAATAACCCATTTTGAGCTTACTGTGAACCATTTGAATCTATACCTTGCACAAACACAATAAACATGCAAACAATTAGATCAAACACAAGATTAGAAACCAATGATTCCTCAAGAAATCCATTTGAAATTTGCAAAAGATAAGAAATGAAAATGAAGAACACAAATGAAACAATTCAATCATATCTAATACTGAAAACCAAACTCTTGGATCTCTTGAGGGAGTTGGTGCAAATAGGTGTGTGGAGATTTTCCCTTTCCCAACTCCTTGAATGCAAATGTTGATTGAAGATGATTGATCCACTTGATGAAGACTTTGAATGTATGCTCCAAGCTTAAAATCTGCAAAAAAACCTAGCTATGATTCAATGAGATGGATGAGGATTGCTAAGTATTTTAGCATGGTAACTTTGCTTGAGATGTGGATGATCAAATGCATGGTGAAACATTCTATTTATAGAATGTTGAAATGGAAACAAAGCCAAAATGGAGCAATGTGGGACAAAGATTCAACCAATGATATAATGCCACTTGTCAACATGTGATTGGGTGAGGAATGAGCAAGTTTTGACAAATGTGCCAATAAATGCATTTTTGAATTTGAATTTTGAGAAAAAACATGTAAGAGGGGGAAAGAAAAATTGCATTGAATGCCACTTGGCTCAAGGCAAGGACATGTAAGAAGAAGTAAATGCCTTGTTGGAAGGACTTGTAAGAGAGAGAATAATGACATGTTGGAAGGACATGTCATTCAAATTTTGAATTTGAAATAGAAGAATATTCCTCCAAAAGATGCTTTGTTGAGGGAAAATGAAAATTTAATAAATCAATAAATTGATTTATTTGTGCAAGTGGAAATATCTAGAGAATGCAAGTGGGTGAGATTAGTATTTAATCATGGTTAGATTAAATAAATGATGATTATGTTAGTTTAATGATGATTAGGTGAGTTGACTTATTTTGACTTAGATTTTTGGATTAATTTAAATCAAACAAGAGAGGAAATGATTTAATGAGCTTAATTAAATATACATGTTTTGATTATTTAATTAAAGAGATTGAAGTAAGACTAAATTAAATAAGATTTTAATTTATTCAATTTAATAGATAGACTTTAGAGATTTAATTAATTAAATAAAATTAATTATTTAATTAAAAGAAATGGAGAATGATTTAAGAGACTTAATTTAAACACATGATTTGTTTAATTAAGAGAAGAAAACAAATGAATTTAATCAAATAAAGATATTTAATTAAATGGTTAGGTCGGGGAATGATTTAGGATGAAATGATGTTGGTAGTCAGATTTAAATATGCAATGCTAACTTGTACATTTTGCGTGTCTACATTTTGCCCCTCTTTGAAGCGATGCACTTGTTGCGTTGGTTCAAAGAATAATCTTGTCATGATCAAAATCAAAAAAATTCTGCTTTTTTGGATGCCCCACTATTGCCCCAGTGAGAAGAATTGCACTGGTATATTGCCCCCTCGAGATGTTGAATGGGAATGCCAATTGCCAATCAAGATCGCGATAAAATGCGAGAGGAGTGGTTGATGTAGATGAATGGACATTCATTAGCTGTGGGTAGCTTCATGTACCAATTGGGATAGAAATGTTAGTAAAGATAGAAGAATGAAAGAATGAGATGATCATGCAAATGGTGATGACTACTTGCCGTGGAGTTGGGATTTTCAAAGGGCGGATTTCCTTATGTTTGATAATACACGCAGTATGATACATCAAGGTATCGAGAACCAGGATGGCATTGTACCTAGTGTGATGGACTTTGACTCGACAAATTAGATAGGAGTATTCTTGTTCACACCTGACATACGGAACCCTGTCTAGAAAATAGTTCAGATATTTCAAATATCTCAGACCAAAACATAGGAAGGCGAGCCTTTCTATGTGGTCAACAAGAAACTTAAAACACCCTTGCTATAGACTAAACAAAAGCACGCATGACCAAGGTTATATTACAAAGATATCCAACAAGCACAGCAGACAAAAGATAATGATCGTTGCCCCATTCCTATCTCTCTAAATCCTTTGTTCGGACATCATCGAGAGGTCCTTGGAATGAGCACAATGAGATAAATCAAACAAGATAAAGTAAGTGAGCAAACAAACTAATGTTCTTCGTACCGTTAGCCAAGAGAAATGATGTTTTGAAAGATGGGGGCCAAAACTTATTGCCAAAAGATAATGTCCATTGTCAGAACGGATCCTAGGACATGTTAATGACACGTCGTTTTGTTTACCCAAAGTGGTTGGTTTGATAAAAGTGCCCATTGTCGGAACGGATCCTAGGACATGCTTTTATCAAACAATGATGAAATTGATTTATGATTTATATGCCATTGATAAGAAAAGGGTTGACCAACTTGCTTGCTGGCTGACCTATACTTGAGATTTTGATAGTTTAAGTTTTCACCTTTGACTGCTAGACTTGTTTCCGACTGTTTTACCAAAGGTTGAGGGTGATGACAATTTATTATGGATGATTGATTATTGCGAGTGTAAGCAAGATGAGGCGGATGGATTTTTTTTTTTTTTCAAATATTTGGATGTTTTGGAGTTTTGCAATGTTTTGAAATTTGTTTTTGGTATTTTTCAAATGTTTCAAATGTTTTATTTTTGGTTTTCCAATGTTTTGGGATTTTGAATTTTGACAGAGACTAACCTAGAAGACCTATCCTAGGGGCCTCGAAGGGCTTATCGATGGAATTATTACCTACGTTATATCACGTATTAGAGACCAAATGGATTATTTGACATTGACGATTTACAAATAGAGATATACATGATGAAATGTCGGTTTTATTATAATGAGACTCCTATGGGGTGACCTAAATACCGAGAGGGATAATCAAAGATCAACCTTGCCTACGTTCAAGCTTCGGAGGCAGCGTGGATTCGACTAAGGCGACCTTGTTTTTAGCTTTTGAATGACTTTTGACTGTTTTTGGATTTTGATATGTTTTGAATGTTTTGGATTTTCCTAATTTTTGATGTTTTGGATTTTTGATTTGGGATTTTAAGATCATACATGAATCGTCCGTGAAGCGATGCCCCAGTGTAGAAGTGATAAGACTACTCCAGGTATAAATGGGACAAGAAACGACCCTTTTAGAATTGGTAGAGTAGCTCTAGGAGGAATCATGACACAAATGCAAGACCAAGCTATGGTGCAGACGCGGATGGAAGGGTGAAATGTGATGATATGCGATGGGTGAGTGAATGATGCAAAGCAAGTCGCGGAGACCAAGATGGATGGAGAGTGCTTATTTACACAAAGTGCCTGTTTGCCAGGTTTTCACCAAGGTACTTGCCCAAAGTGCCACCGAAGTGGTTTTCACTAGAGGACGATTTTTTCTCTTTACTATTTTCTTTATTTTTTTATTTTTTTTATTTGTCACCAAAGGCCTTTGTTTGAGGTTTCGCCGAAGCCATTTTTGGGTTTTATGATTTTTAGTTTTTGGACCTATACCTTGAAGATTTGAGCATAAAACTTTTTGAGATAGAGCTATTCATTGGCTCACCATGGGGAGTTCCCAACCGGGTGTGATAAGCGGTATGCCCACGATTTGTAGCTTGCTATGATGACAAAGGGTCCCAGCCAGTTGGGTTGAAACTTGCCCTTGCCATTTGGGTTCAAGACATTCTTCTGATTCTCTTTTAGCACCAATTCTCCAACTTGGAAAGTTCTGCTTCTGATTTTCTTGTTGTAGCTCCTTTTCGGTCTATTCTGATACACTTGCAGATGGTTTAAAACGCTTCAAAGCGTGCTTCGTCCAGCGATTCCTGCTTCGTTCGGTCTGGGCGCTCAATACTCTTAAATCCATTGATAGGGTTTTCTGATGATACTCGAGGATGGTACTTTCGAATATAATGGGCAAGATGGCCTCTCGATCAGTAGACCAAGGAAAATGGTGGCCTTTTTGGTGGGTGTCTGCGGATATCTTTGGTTCGAAATTAATGAAGAGGCGGGGATTAATTTGCAAATACTGATCCGACTTCGTCATTGAAGCATTTTCTTGGGATTTTGAGGATGGTTTTATTTGTAGCTTACCTTGGCCATTGCCTTGGGGATAGTATATAGGGGTGGAAGCGATATTTAGTTTTAGAATTTATCCCCGCCGTCCACGGACTTCGATTTTGAATGGTATTCCCCATTATGCAGAATGATGGCTTGTGGAGAACCCACCATAAGCGGTAGTATGAGATAATTGGGATGAACTTTGAGATCTGCTTTCTGTTATGTAGGTCATGGGTATGGCTTCAGCCCACTTGGTGAAATTACTTTCCGATTTAAAGTTACTAATAATGAATTTGTGGCCCGTTGGATGAGGTGGAGTGTGATTTTCCCCAATGAGATCGAGTCCCTTTGTAGAAAAGGGCCATGGTGCTGATGATTGGATACAGAAGCTCTTAAGGCTGGGCATGGAGTGGGAGTCCCCATGTGTGATACATGGCACTTCTTGGCATATTCATGCCTCTCTAAATGTCCATGGTAGGCCAGTAATATCCACTCCTCAGCAATTTATTAGACAAGGTCATGCCACTCGAATGAGAACCACAGATGCCATTGTGCACCTCAGTTAAGGCAGCCGAAGCCTCCTCAGGGTTAAGACATCTTAGTAAGGTTCCTTCTATGCTTCTGCGATAAAAGGTTTCTCCTAAAATGACAAAACGAGATGCTTTCTTGATAAAGGTTCGTCTAAGGCTTGAACGCAAATCGGCGGGAATGATACCTATCCTAAGGTATGTGTAAATGTCTTGGTACCACTGATCATTCAGACCAATGATTTCACCCACAAATTCTGACTCTGGTACCTTGAATGCCGGTACGAGAAGCTGCTCTACCAAGAAGTCGTATTTCAGAACATTTTGAGGGATCTCTAAGAGTGATCCAATAGTTGCCATTGCGTCTGCTGCTCTGTTGTTGGTTCTTGGGACTTGCTCAAATGTGATGTCAACAAAATATTCCTTGAGATTTTCCACCAGCCTTTTGTATGGAGTTAGCTTATCATCCTTTGTTTGGTAATCATTATTCACTTGATTTATGATAAGCTGTGAATCTCCATATACCTTCAATGCCATAATGTTCCATTGTACTGCTATCCTGAGACCTATAGTTAAAGCCTCATATTCTGCAATGTTGTTTGTACAAGGGAATGCTAGTTTGTATGATCTTGGTATACAATCCCCTTGTGGAGTGATGAAGAAGATACCAGCTCCTGACCCATGTTGTGTGTAGGAGCCATCAAAGTATAGTTTCCAGTTAGTAGCTATGTCAATGTTGAAAATGGATTCATCTGGAAATTATGAAACAAGTGGGTTCTCCGCATAGATAGGTGCGTCTGCCAGTTGGTCTGCAATGACCTGTCCCTTGATTTCCTTGCGCTCCACATACTCAATGTCATATTCTGATAATATCATTACCCACTTAGCCATTCTTCCTATAAGCATTTCCTTTGAAAGAAGATACTTTAAAGGATCAATTTTAGCTATGAGTTTGATCTTGTGTGCCAACATGTAGTGTCTGAATTTTTGGGATGCAAACACCACTGCTAGGCAAGCTTTTTCAATGAATGTATAGTTTAACTCATGGCCCACCATTGTACGGCTGATGTAGTAGATGGCTCTTTCTATTCCATTTTCATCATGTTGTGCTAGGAGAGCACCAAGGGCTGCTGCAGTTGCTGAGATATAAAGGATCAATGGTTTGTTCTGAATTGGAGGCCTTAGTACTGGAGGTGTTAACAGATATTCCTTGATTTTGTTGAAGGCTTGTTCGCATTTGTCATCCCATTTGTATGTTACCCCCTTGTGGAGTAAGTGAGAGTAAGGGATTTGTTTGTCTGCTAATTGTGCTATGAACCTACGAATTGACTGAAGCCTGCCTTGGAGACCTCTCAGTTGTTTCAATGTCCTAGGAGCTTCCATTTCAAGTATTGCTTTCACCTTTGTTGGATCAATCTCAATGCCTCTCATTGACACTATGTAGCCCAACAACTTTCCTGATTGTACACCAAAGACACACTTCTTGGGATTCAAACAAACCTTGTATTCTTCTAGTCTGTCAAAGATAGCACTCAAGACCGATATATGATCCTTCCTCTTTTTGGATTTCCCCAGGATGTCATCGACATAGTCCTCAACTATTTTGTGGATCATGTCATGGAATATTAGTGTCATGGCCCTTTGGTATGTGGCCCCAGCGTTCTTTAAGCCGAATGGCATTACATTCCAGCAGTATGTTCCCCAAGGACAAGTGAAAGATGTTTTATGTTGGTCTTCCTCTGCAATTCTTATCTGATTATAGCCTGAAAATCCATCCATCAAGGAAAGCATCTCATGCCCCGCGGTCATGTCTACAATCATATCAATGTTAGGCAACGGAAAATCATCTTTTGGGCAAGCCTTGTTCAAGTCCCTAAAGTCCGTACAGATTCTTATGCCCCCAGTTGGTTTTGAAACCGGTACTAGATTGGAGACCCACTCAGGGTAGGCGATCGTTCGTATGAATCCCGCATCTAGTAGTTTCTGGAGTTCCATCTTGACTAATAGAGCAATCTGTGGGTGCATCTTTCTCAACTTCTGTTTTACAGGTTTAGCTTCAGGATAGACTGCCAAGTGATGAACCACTACCTCTGGATCCAATCCTGGCATATCAGCATAGGTCCATGCAAAGTTTATCTTCCTCTCCTTTAAGAAGGTAGCCAACTCCTCCTGTTCTTTGCATAATAATGACTCAGCGTAGAATGTAATATGAGGAGTTTCTTGTGTTCCCAGATTGATGGGGTTGCACTTTTCTGCTAGCATAGCTGACTTTTCTTGGTGTATAGCTGTAAGAGGAAGATTGAATCCCCCATCCTCAGGCGCCTCAGAGAGGTTTTCACCATTGGATGCGTCCTTTCTTTTTACTTTTTCAGAGTCAGAGAGTGCCACAAGGTGGTTTTCACTCAAGGACTTGGAGATTATTCTCAATTTTTTATTTTTGCGACTGAGGGATTCAATCGTTTCTCCATAGTATGCATGTGTATCCAGCTCTATGATAAAACCTGCCTTATGATCCCCACATGGAATGTCATCCCTAAGTCCCATGAATTCTGAGAGCGCCTCATCGTTTTCAAACATGTCAAGAATTGGTGGTCCTCGTTGGTCGTAATCAATCAGTTGGGGATAGACTAATCGGATTTCATTGCTTTGGTTTTTAGACTCATAAGACAAGGTGCTAATCATAAGGACGTTAGTATCCTCAAACAACAAAGGTAATCCTATTTCTGGTGACTCAGTTAAATCAGTGGGCATTCCTAAAGTCATGGAGGATTTTGGAGTAGCTACAGATTCCTGAGGAGGCGTTCGGTTCTGTCTATCCTGGGCACCTCGACCAAGTACAGTTACCTTAGGAGTAGGATGACCAATGCCAAGATTTTTTATTTGCTTCTCAGGTATAATGGGTATTACACGCCCGTTATTATCTTGGCCTAACCCTTGGTTCCGGTTATAGCCCATCAAGAGCATCATCTTCATACCTTTGTTTCGTTCATCCATAGGCAATTCAACTGCTGGTATATCATCTCGATAGAGGAGATGAGATAGGTCCCCCTCTAATGTTTCCTGACCAAGATCTCCTGCACTTGTGAAGGTAGGGTTTCGTTCATAGGAGCCTTGAGATGTTGAAGCTTCTTGTGATTGTGGTCGTCCTCTTGATCTAGGAGATTGTGGTAGCTCTCCTACTACAAAAGCATTCTTAGGCATTGAATAGTTTCCACAACCATCATCTTGTATTATGACTTTGATATCAGAAAAGGTGGGGATGGCGGGGGTGGAGGGTGTCTCTGTCACAGAAGTGAGAGTGGCGGGATCCACGTAAGGTGTTGATGGGCCTTCATCGTTCTTGGGTACTTGCGGGATCTTGTAGTATTTTGCCTCTAGATTTTTTTTTTTTTTTAATGGCTCAGGATCTCCATGGATAGTAACCTCTTGACCTTCATGTGTGAATTTCACACATTGATGAAAGGTTGAAGCTACAGCTTGCATTGCATGTATCCATGGTCGCCCTAGGAGAATGTTGTATGGTAAATCGAGGTCCAAGACCTGACAGTTGGTTTGCATGATGGCGGGTCCAACCTGAACAGGAAGCTGAATGGTGCCTTGGGATACCCTTTCCTGGTCATCGTATGCTCTTATTGTGATGCCTTTTCCTTTGTCAATTGAATCCTCTGAAATGTTCAAATTCTTTAGAAGCTTTAAGGAGCAAATATTTAAGCCTGCACCTCCATCCACCAAGACTCTCTTGACTTTCTTTTTATTTACGTACACCTCCAGATGAAGTGCACGGTTGTGAGATGGTTGTGTGGGGAAGTCTTGTTCAGAAAATGTAAGAATGTTAGGTGTGGTGATACTTGCGACCATAGCTTGGAATTGTTCTGTATCTAGATCTGCGGGGACAGTAGATGACGCCAAAGCTTCTTCTAGAATCTTTTTGTGTGCAGATGAGATTTTGAGTAACTCCATGATGGAGATATGTGCAGGGGTTCTTTTCAATTGATCCAAGAAATTATAGCCACTAGGGTTAGACCTTGGATTGGATGTGGAATTTCTGCTTGGTTGGGATGGTGCTGCAATGGTAACCTTTCCACCTCTTGTGGTGACTCCACAATCGGCTTGGGCCCCTTTGATGGTGATGGCTCCACAAAACTCATCTAAACAAGCGACAACACCCTCGTATGTGTGGTTGACATTTTTATAAGCCCCTTTTCCTTTGTCTTGATCTTTGTTTCCTTTGTTGCCATGATTCGGCATCGGATTCGTGTAAATCTTGAGATCTTTGTTTCCTGATGGTGCTTCCACATCTATGATTTTGTCATCTATGAGGTCTTGAATTAGATTTTTGAGCCTCATGTAGTTGTTTGTCGTGTGTCCCTTGAGTTTGTGGAAGTCACAAAGATAATTCTCATTATACCATGGTGGCTTGACCGATGGTTCTTGATAATTATTATGTGTAGGGACCGTTATCAATTTTTCATCTACCAATCTTTTCATGATTGCTTCAGCAGGTTCCCCAAGGAGTGTGTATTTTTGTTTGGGGAAGAACTTGTTTCGCTGTGGTTCTCCTTGATTATTAGTGTTGTTTGTGTTTTGGTTATGGGATGGTTGGACCACAGTATTGACTTGTCGATTGCTTTGATTGGTATTTTGGTGTTGTTGTTGTTGGGATGGTGGATTGTTCTTCCGTGGGGCACTAATGACAACTTTGGCGTCAACGACACCATCATTGGTTACATTACGATTCTTTGCCCATGTTCATGGTTTGTCATGATAACGGATGATGAGCGACCTTCTTGATATGATGAAGTTTCTCCCTGTGTGGCAAGGGCTCGTTCGATATTGAGTGCCCTAGGGATCAACTAGTCGTAAGTGGTGATGTTTTGCACTTTGAGGTGGAAGGCCAAGGGCCCATCAAGATTTGCAATGATAGTTCCCACTTGTTGCTCTTCAGGCATGGACCACTTGCTTTGATTAGCTTTGGATCGCCATCGTTGTAAGAAAGCACCGAATGATTCATTTTTTCCTTGTTTGAGAGATGATAATTCCTGTAAGCTAACCTCCATGGGAGTGTTGAAGGAATAATTATGTATGAAGGCATCTACGATTTCTTGGAATTTTTTGATTCCAGAAATTCGAGAAAACCAATCAATAGCGTTTCCAGCCAAGCTTCTTGGGAATAATCTCATCAAGTACGTTTCGTCGTGAGCCACCTCCATGCAATGTACTTGAAATTCCCTGATGTGATCTTCAGGGTTACCCGTTCCGTGATATTTGTCAAATTTAGGGATCTCAAACCCTTTTGGGAATGGTTTCATTTCTACGCTCCTATCAAATGGATAAGGGCATAGGTTTTTTTGTGGTTTTGGTGTCTTTCCTGATTGAAGGTCAAGCACTTGTTGTGACAGAAATTTTATTTGTGCGGTGACATCCAATTGTGGATCAGGAGGTGGAATGAAGGTGTTTTGGGGGGGTGGAGTGGGTGTTTGAATGGGTGGAATGTTTGCTTGTTGTGCCATGTATGCTTTCAACAACGCTTGTTGTTGATCTTGTTGTTGTTGCGCTAATAGAGCTTGTTGTTGTGCTTGATGTTGTTGGTCCAACAATGCTTGTTGTTGGTCAGCTAGGGCTTGTTGGGCTGCTTCTTGTTGCTCTTGGTATTGCTCTAACGCTTTCTGATATGCGCGTTGTTGGGCTGCTTGTTGTTGTGCAAAGTACTGCGCTTGTGCTTGCACTCGTGCTTGGGCATCTTGGGCATCTTTTGCAGCTTGAGCAGCTTGTGCAGCTTGTGCGACTTGAGCAGCTTGTGCCGCTTGCGCAGCTTGTGCCGCTTGCGCAGCTTGTGCAGCTTGTGCAGCTTGAGCAGCTTGTGTGGCTTGTGCAACTTGTGCAACTTGAGTAGCTCGTTGTTGTTGTTGCAACAAAGCTTGGGCTTGTGCCGCTTGTTGTGCTTGTTGTTGTTGCAGCGATGTTTGAGCTTGATTTTGCCGTGAAGCTTGAGAAGCGTGCGTGGATATAGGTGCTTGCTGAATTGTTTGATATTGTTGGAGCAATTGTTGGTATGCTTTGAATGCAGCATTGTAATGGCTTACTTGGCTTGGTCGCAATGGTGGTGGTGGTGGGATCAGAATTGTGTTGGATGGAGTGGTGGGAGTTTGAGATGCGCTTAGAGCGATGGTGGTGGTGGGAGGTTGCGATGTAAGGGGTGTGATGGGGGTAGTGGAAGTTTGAGGTATAGTGCATGTAGTGGTTGGAGTGAATGTGGTGATAGGTGCATTTGGGATGGGTGAAGTGATAGGAATGGTGGGACTAGGTGAAGTGGTAGGAATGGTAGAGATGAGCGAAATAGTGGGTCTTTGAGAGACCGTATTTTGATTAGCTATCATGTGTTGGTTTGATGTGGATGGTGTGTTTGAAAGATGTGATGTACCCCCTTGGTTGGATGAATTGATTTGGATGGGGCGATTTATGTTAGGGAAAGGTGGAAATTTAGGTAAAGGGGAGATCCCTAAACCAAAATATGGTGTTGACGTGGTGGGGGGTGTGAATGGTTTGAATGGTGGAAAATTTTCTTGTGCAAATGAAGAGACAAATCCGTAAGGTCTCTCTATTTCGGACGAGCTTGCTTGTACCAAAGGTCTAGACACTTGCGTGTCAAGAGAAAATGATGAGGTGGTATGGTAAGGAACCTCAGATGTATCGATAAATCCAAGTGGGTTGTAAAGTGGATTTTGATGCATGTTGAAGAGGGTATCATCCTCATTGATAGTAGGTTCTATGGTGGTAATGGAAGTGGTTGATTGTGGAAGGGTGTTTTGGTCATTTGGTACAAGAAGCTCATCCTCAATAGTGTTGAGAATTGATGGATTTATTTTATCCATTGCGCGAAGAAACTTTTGTAGTTTTGGTTGTTTGAGCATCTCAAGAACTTCTTCCTCACTTAGTTCTGTTGGTGTGATGTCTTCCACCAAGACCTCTTTTTGTGGTTCGTGTGTAGTGATAGTGAGGTCTGGAAGTGGTGTGTTTTGGATTTCTGGAATGTTTTGGCTTAGATCACTTGTGGTTGATGTTTCTTGATTTAACTCCATGTTCCTCTTGTGTTGTGATCTTGTTTGAACCATAAAAGAGCAAACTAGGATGCGTAAAAGATCAACAATGTGAAGATGAAAGGTGTATGATATATGAGTGAGAATGGAAGTTTTGAATTTGTATTGAAAATCTTGATGTGATGCTAGGTACTTTGGGTTTGCTTTGATTGATGTTTGTTTGATGTTTAGACTTTGAATTCTGTCTTTTGAATGTTGATGTTTGAGCAAGAGATATCCCCAAGATGTTTGGATGATGATCTAAAAAGATAACTAATGCTCATAAAGGATAATTTGATTTAGGAGTGAGAATAGGATGTGTCTACTCACAAGCTAACCAAAAGATAATCCAAATTAGTGATGGGAGAAGGATGCATCTATCCACCATTAATTTGAACAAAGTGATAATTCAACTACGCATGTGCAAAAGGATTCATTCACACACACTTGAGTTGAACAAGTTTGATGTTGATGTTTGAAGAACTCAAAGTCTCATGTTTGAAAAGTTTTGATGTCTACCAAAGGAGCCTAGCATAGTTGTATCAAGATTTTCTCAAAATGTTGGTGAGATGTTTATGGTTGATGATGTTTTTGATGGATGAATGTTTTTTTTTATCTTAGAATGACCCTAGTTTAGACTTTTGTTTAACAAGACCAAGGTATTGAAGAACATGTTATGCCCTAAGCAAGGTATCCAATCCCTTGAAACAATCTTGGATTTTGTGTGTAGTAAAATGAATATAAAGTGGGGTTGTCTTTAAAGCATGTCGATAGAAATTAGCCAACAACTTTTCTCTAAAATCATATAACCTTTTGAGTCTTTGTTGATGTTGTTTTGGGCTAAGTTTCCTTTTCTTGGGTTTTTGTATCTTGATCTTGTGAGAAATCATTGAAAAGACATGTGTGGGGCTCAATTGATTATCTTTGCTTTTAATGACTTCTTTTTACCAAATACACTTTCTTGATTATGTTTCAAACTAAAGATGTCCTATGTCAAAATTCATTTTCTTCCCACAAAGTGTTGTGTGGGAGTTCCAAGAAATTGAGGCAAAGGGATTTCCTAGGTTAACCCTAGTTAGAGAAAATGATGATATAAATTCAAGTGCTAAGAAACCTCTAAGGACATAATCCCAAGGGAAAGCAACAACACTTAAATTTGTCAAAAGGTATTTGCTCTATCAAAAGGGGTTTGAAATTTGCATGATCATGTTTAAGTGTTTGTTTTCCAATGTTTACGAACAAGCATGTGTTTTGTAACCCAAAAGCATGTACAATCCTATGGATGTGATAGACAATGTTTGTTGAGTCCCCACTTGGACAAGTCCAGCTACGCCTACTTTTAGCCGATGGTTAGATGCTTGACCCCACTGGCTCCCCTCCACGACACTCACTTATACGGGGCAGCCAAGCACCAACACCCATGAAACTCCCATGGCATGCTTTCCATCCTCTACTAAAAGCCGTAAAATTGTGGGGATTTAGAGCGACCCGTTCTTACCAACAAACAGATTAAGGATTTTGGAAAATTCTAACACATGGGTTCTAGTAAGGACTTTAGTAGGAGTTGACCCAACGTGGCAAAAGTCCCCTTCGGATCATCTTAGCCGAATCCCAGCAGTGATATTAGGAACAACATATCCACATTTATATCAGCTGGAAATACTCTTGGCTTTAGAGTGTTACATTGGCCCGTTCCTTGGGTACTTTTTTCCCACAAAGCCGGGCCCTCTAAGATCAAGCAAAAGTGAATGAAAAGAACAATATTCGTAACTCGATCAATCCTTGTAGGCAACAAGGAGAGAGAATGTACGCAACAAATTCCCCACTCACACTCGCACAATAGTTTGTTCAATTTTAAGCCCAAATCGAAGTGTGGAGGTGATTGCTTTATCTCAACCCAAAGTCATAGAAAAGACCTTTTGATTCTCAAGATCGCTATAAAGCGCGAGAGAAGCGCATACATCCTTTTCCAATGGCTTTAGTCTAAGTAAGCCCTCACAAACAAACAAAACTACACTTGTTCTTTTTAAACCCTTAAAGCAATGATGATTTCATTTTAAAGCACCAAATGAAGTGTGAGAAATTGCCTTGCTCAATTGTTAATCCAATAAACCAAATCTAGTATGTTGTGATCCTAAAGTTCATTTTAGCCTTTGCAAGAAATGAAAAAGGTTCTTTTTAAGCCCAATTGAAAACTAGTGTCCTAAGAAGGAGAAGGATGACAAATTCTTTGAAGAAGTGTTAAACAAACACTTAAGTGTTAAAAAACACTTTGATTAGATAAAATATCATCTCCATGCTCCTCTTTCTTTCGATTTCAATTTCCAACCTACAAAAGTGATCAAAATGTTAGATGAGATCAAAAGAAACAAAAGGATATAGGGGTTAGATAAACCATTTACCAAAACACCCTAAAACTTAGCCAAGTTATCATGTGTTTACTTTAAATGTAAATTTGAAAATTTTAACTAATTTAAAGTTAAGAAACACCTACACCATTGGATAGCTTGTGAAATTCTGCCCTATTTTAAAAAAAAAAAGCATCAAAAAAGACCTACGTATGACCAAGATATGGTCATTTTAAAATTGACTCTAAAAACACTAAAATAGTGATCATATGCGGGTTAATGAATAGTGCTGTCAAAAAACAGCGAAATTTTATAAAAAAATGTGTTGGATTTGAGGTGTATGCCCTCCTTCTAGCGCCAATATGTGAACCATTTGAATCTATACCTTGCACAAACACAATAAACATGCAAACAATTAGATCAAACACAAGATTAGAAACCAATGATTCCTCAAGAAATCCATTTGAAATTTGCAAAAGATAAGAAATGAAAATGAAGAACACAAATGAAACAATTAAATCCTATCTAATGCAAGCAGACTCTTGATCTCTTGAGGGAGTTGGTGCAAATAGGTGTGTGGAGATTTGCCCTTTCCCAACTCCTTGAATGCAAATGTTGATTGAAGATGATTGATCCACTTGATGAAGACTTTGAATGTATGCTCCAATGTTAAAATCTGCAAAAAGACCTAGCTATGATTCAATGAGATGGATGAGAATTGCTAAGTATTTTAGCATGGTAACTTTGCTTGAGATGTGGATGATAAAATGAATGGTGAAGCATTGTATTTATAGGATGATAAGTTGAAGAGATGTCCAAATTTGATCAATGTGGGACAAAGATTCAACCAATGATATAATGCCACTTGTCAACATGTGAGAGGATGAAGGTTGAGCAAGTTTTGATCCATGTGCAAGTTTGAAATTTGAATTTGATGAGATGACATGTTTAGGGGGGATGAAAAATGAGTTAAATGCCAAGTGGGAGACATGTAAGAGACAATGTAAGAGCTTTAAATTCTTTGTTGGATGGACAAGTCCTTTTGGGGAGAGATTTCAGGTAGAATATTCCACTTATATGCCTTTTGAATGAAAATAGGAATTATTAAATCAAATAAATGATTTAATTGTGCAAGTTACAAAATCTAGAGGATTTGGTGATTAGAGAGTTAAATTAATCGAGTTTGATTAATTTAAGGGATACTAGCTGATTTGACAATTTGATTTAGATTTTGGATTAATTTAAATCAAAAAGAGAGGAATATGATAAGAGGCTAATTAAATAAAGATTTTGATTTATTTAATTAAAAGGGATGGTACTAGATTAAATTAAATAAGGTTTTAATTTATTTAATTTAACAGATAGACTTTAGAGATTTAATCAAATAAATTGATTATTTAATTAAATAGGGATAATTAGATCGGATGAATTGATTTAATTAACAAGGGAAAGTGACTTAATTAGACAAAATAATTTATTTAATTAAGAGACGAATATTGATGAATTTAATTAGATAAGGGAATTTGATTAAATAGTTAGACTGAGGGATGATTTAGGAAAGCGATGTTAGTAGTCCAGTGAGATCTGCCAATGTCAACTTGTACATTTTGCATGTCTACACTACTAATCTCATATTCTTTTTTTGAGATGAAAAAAATTTCCCAACACTATTGTTGTGATCTATAAAGTCACCAAGTTGGGTCCACCTAGATCTTTTCATATCTTGGTGTGTCAATGATAAGGTATGGAGTAGACATGGGTCATTTTATATGGCATGTATGTGATTATCCTGATTTATTAATGATTTTTTATACTTTACCTAGAGGGTTTCAAAACATTTTGGTCCACTATACAATCCCCTCTATGATCCAGTAAGGTTTCTAGGAATCACTTAATGATTAGGTATAATATTTTGTTTGCACATGCTTTGTGAGTCTCAAAGTCCATGCAAGATACATTATTGCACTTTTGGTCATTTATACCAATGGGGCATAATTTTTCTTTCTATATCAAATTTAAGGATTGCTCACCACATTTTTCTAGTATAATTCTCCCCATCACCATTCTTCTTCTTTAACAAAAAATAACCATCCATTATAATTCCCCCCATCCCAATTCTTCTTCTCTAACAAAAATTAACCATCCATTCTCCCCACTTCTTCCATTTAACCAATCCCCCTGATCCTCTCCTACACACCTTGACTGGAGTACATAATGTATCATGACACAAAAACAAGCAAGAACTCACACTTGCATTCACAGGATATTGATAAGGGAATTTTGAGTACAAAAAAAAAGGCCATTGACATGATGTCAAATTCATGGATGCTCTAATGACTAAGAGAGGTAAAAATATCACAAGGCACTTGTTGCTATTAACAAATTTTGTTTAAGAAATCTTCAGATCCCTCTTAATTATTTTACCATGATGAAAATCATTTTTTGCCAATCAGCTACAAAAACTACCATAAATGATAAAGTAAATGTAAATAGGTTGACATCTAAGTTACAAATTAGGTGTTATCAATGAAAATAATCTCACATCATTAGAATTCCATAGATACATAAGCATTAACATTTTTACATCCATCCATCATATGCATAAAAACTCATTCCCACATAAGCATTCACCATGAATTTTATAACACTTTTTACTACGTACATTGCAATTAAAAACATCTACCCATAACATTGAAGAGACAAAAGTGAAGAAAAATATGGTATTGTCATCATAGGATTGAAAGCTAAATCATAAAATGTCATTGAAGAAAAGATTTAGTACACCTAATAAATACCATAAAATCTATTAATGGACTTGGGATTATATCAAATAATGAACTTCAGATGGGTAGCCTCCTCTCA
>VDFB02336521.1:0-28155 GCA_007258455.2 Sequoia sempervirens
TAAATAAAACATAAATTAAATATATTATTAAAAAATATATCACATTATTAAACTATATTTAAGTGCACCGGACTATTATAAATATAGATGTTTAAATTTATTTTTTCATTTTTAATATTAAACTATATAAATTAAACATTATTATTTAAAAAAATATTATAGTCTAGAAGTATATGTTTAATTTTATTTTTCTTTTATATTATTAAACTGATAGTTTGATAATATTAAAAATAATATTATAAAAAAATTAAATATATACAGATTAATATATTAATAAACATATAAATTATAATAAGGCGAATTTAATCCAAATTTTTTCCTTGCCGAACTTTATTCGAATTTCAATGCTGTCGAACTCAATTCGAATTCGAACCTTATGACTTAGCCTAGAACCATTCTATTGCATTCCCAATACTTAGTTATGGCGAGTATCTTGTGACTCCATATATTGTAATTTTTACTTGTCAATTTTTGTGCCTCCAAAAAGGATAAATTATGAATAATGGCCATTTCAAACAACAAGAATGTGCAAAGACCCACAAGATTCAAACCCTAACAACCCTTTCAAATTTGATCCAAAAAAAAACCCTCCCAAAACTTGAAAAATATAATGATCGAAAAAAATAAAATTTAATCACAAATTTGTTTCAAAGCTTAGCAACCCCTAAAATATGAATTTTTGACTTGGACAAAGTTTAAATTTTACTCAAAATTCAAACATAGGGCAAAGAATAAAGTGCCACAAAAAAAGGAAAATACCAAGAATCCCATGCCCTAGCTGCGCCCTAATTTCCATCTACAGTCCACAGCTTCAAATGGCCACAATTCAAACAACTGTTTAAATGTGCCACACCCTTATTCAACAAATGTCATGACAACTAGGATTGGCTCTAATTGCGATTGGACTCACATTGTTTAAATGTTGTAACTACAAAATCAACGTGATTTTTTGTCTTTTGCATGATTGTGCAAGAACATGCAATTCTTCTATTGTGAATTTTGTGTCATTGTAAAAATACCCCAACTAATGATTTCTTTGGTTGCAAACCTCTATGCAACCTACAATTTTGCAACTCCTCTATAATCATACTCTTACGTGTCATATGTAATTCCCATCTTACAATCGCATAATGACATTCAATGATCTTACAACCTCTTACACAGCTCCCAAGTATCCAACACAGAAAATAGTGCCAATACAAAGTGGTATGCCTCATTTCCCAATATAAGGTCAAAAATTAAAATAATCATGAACAACAGATCTAACAATATACAATGCTGATATAAATGTGGAAACCCTCCAATATCAAAATATCATAGATAAATGCAGTAGATCTAAATAAATAACGATGTTGAAATGATGTTACAAGTACAACAGATGCACACAGCAGAAACACTCTTATGACTATAGTGAATTATTGAAATTGCTGCAACCTGAATATTAATAAAATGCTGATGTGAAAGGAATATTACAACCAACTGCCAATAACACAACACCCATAAAATAAGGAATAATCAGATAACAACATCTCATCACTCATATGCATTCAAGAATGATCAACTTACATGACTCTGATTGGAACATACTACAAGATATGGCTGGTAACAGGTAACAACCTTATCAATTCCAAACAATCAGTGATGATGTGTACAGAAAACACTAGCATTGGTACAATAGCGGCTAGATCATAATGAAAGTCCCAATCGCTGCAAAGATGCTACACCAACCACAGCTTTACATAAATTATTTCAAAATAGATGTTGTGTGGCCACATGAAACCTTCCACAAATGATACAACAGTGTATAGACACAATAGGATTAGTAAAATGACTGGTAAAATGGCTTAGAAACCCTTCAAAGCAATAGATCTGACTAGTCATTGGCAGAAACATGATCCTCATTATGAGCCAAATTTTATCATAGCCAGCAACTTGGGATTATTGTGGAGCAATTTGGAATACCTATTTGGGCAGGAGGAACATTGGAAGCCAGATCAGGATTATCCCTCAGCATGTTGGGAACAATAGTAGTAAGGACCTTATAGATATTATGGAAATATTAGATACTTGGAGTAGTAAGGACCTTATAGATATTATGGAAATATTAGATACTTGGATAACTAACAGTTCAATCATTCTAAAACAGGTGGATTGTTGCAAGCAGTATTGCAATGCAATGTTGTGGCCTGCGAGTAAATATTTAGTATGCTGGTAACTTAGTCTAAGGTTATTGATTTGGCTCCTTGATGCTGCTTTTAGACATTGGGACATTATTGGTCGAACATTAATTGATTATGACTTTAGATCTTTGACACTTAAAATTGTTTCCAAATTATGGTTTATAATTTGTATCTTTTACTAAGCCCAACCTTGCAGAATATATTTTCTAAATTTTTTATCCCAATATATTTAAAAATCATTTACTAGTATTCAAAAACCTTTTATGCTTCTATGTTCAAAGGTGCATCCTGAAAAATAACTATTACCTTTTCTCTATTTCCAGTTTATCCGGTACTACTGCAGCTCGAAAATTTGTATTTTTTATTAAGCCTGACCTTGAAGCATATACTATATAGTTTATTTATGCCAAAATAGTAATAAATAATTAGCAGGTATTCAAAAACTTTTTATGTTTGTATGTACAAAGGTAAATCTTGAAAAATGACTACCATCTCTCTTCTAGTTCCAATTTATCCAGTGCTTCCTGACTTAAGTTTCCTAGAGTTAGAGTGGAATTGGGATGGGTCTCCCAGAAGTCTCAATGCTTCAATCCAATTTTAAATAATAATTGTGTAGCTTTATATAAAAAAGTTAATTAAGCATTCCCATTATAACTGTTAGTTCTAACTGATTTGTAACCACGATAATATAATAAATAAATTATCGGGACCACACACATTGTGTAGTGCCTCATTGCTTTCTCATTCTCCTTTCTTTGTTGTCAATCCTTTCCAACATTGGTAGCAGAGAAAGTTGACAGCATTGAGGAAGCCCAGAAAGGAGGGTACAACTGGTCATTCGAATTTGAAGGTGGTGGGAAGAGAACTGTTGAAGCAAAGGCTATGTGGAGGAAAGGCCATCTGAGCAAACATGTGAAGAAATTGCCATTCCATTGTTATTTTGTTTGCAACAATGATGTATGAAGGACACCATGTGAAAGATATTTCAAACACACTAGAACAAGGATATATCTGCCAGTGAAAGGCATGCCAGAACAGGAATATATCTGGCAGTGAAAGGCACTCGAGAATGCACTGAAAACAATCATGCTTTTTGCACAGGAATGAACCCTAAACCAATCAAACTAGTCATGATTTTTAGTAATCTGTTATGTAAGCAATGTGAGATCACACTTTGCAGTCATTTGCAGCCACAACCGCCAAAACAAGTGGTGTTTTTTAAGATATTTTTGATGAAAATACCAGCCACGTGATCACATTTGGTGTAGACATTTTTGCAGTAAGCAATTGTAGTCATGTTGAAAACAAGGGAACACATTGAAAAGCTTTTGAATGCAGGTATTTTCTTATATTTCTTTTCACAGGTAGGGATTGGAAGAGTCACATGAAGGACAACTGCATTTTTTTGTGGTACCTTTCTAAATTTTCCCTCGAAATAAAAAAGAGGTGAGTTTAAGTGTTGTCTAGACTGTTCTGTGAAACATCTACAAATAAATAGTCTGTTCTGTGAATAAATATTCATATGTTTTAGGGAAAAGAAGGCTGCATTTATGCATTTTATTAAAGCCCAGAGTTTAGAGTCTGAAAATTTTGAACTTTTCTAGGTCTATGCGTTTTTTGGTCTCATCTTGCAATGGCCAACATACAAAATTTAGTTGTGTTGAATGCACATAAGTAAACTGGGAAAATTTTCCATATATGGAGTCGCAAGATACTCACAATTATTGTGTATTGTTTGTGTGATCAAATAATTTTAAACAATGAAACCAAACTTGCAACAAACCCTAAGGATCATAACAAGTGTCAAAGGGAAGCCCTGTTGTTAAAATTGTTTGTACTTGATGACTTTATTCCTGAGGCCCATAAAGCTATGTCTGCAATTGTGGGATGGTTTGAAAAACAAATATCAAACTTCCAAAAGAGGCTGAGTTTTATATTTGAACAACATTTTTCCTACCACACTAAATGACGGTGGATCTCTATCAAAGCACCTACTTAAAATGAAGCATCTAAGGGATCAACTTGTCACTAAAAAACAAAAAGGTGGGTGAGGATGGCTTTGATTATTAATAGCCTGTCACCCTCCTTTGAGTCATTTGTTGAGCCTTTAAACCTGTTGGCCAGAAGTCAACTCTGATTTTTGATAAAATCAACACATACTTATTGCAGAAAAAACATAGATAAACACAATGGGTGAGTCTACGTTTGAAAATTCAGAGAGTACAATTGTTGCATGGTAGAAGACAAAGTAAATAATTTTTCTTCTACTTATCCTTCCATTTCACAACCTCAAAGAAAAGTGAAATACTATTTTTGTCATAAATTTCGCCATGTAATGAAGAGATGCTGGAAAAAACAATATGACATATCCCACAATAAAAATTTATTTTGATGATAATGTGGTGGCAGCTGAGGTAGAGCATGATCCTGAGGAAGAACCGCATCCGTGGCATCTTTCCAAGTTAGTGTTGATATCAATTGCTAGTTCTTTGATTCCAACACATCTAGGCACTTCATGTGTTCAAGAAAATGGTATGTCAAATTTACTATTGACTCTAGCCACATGGATTCTATTTCACTAGGTGATGAAAGATCGCATGCAACAGAGAGGATAGGTGATGTCCAATTTAAACTAAGTGATTCTATCAAATTCATTATTTGTGATATTAGGTATGTTCTTGGAATGAACAAAAACTTATTTTCCATCAATCAACTTTTAGGCAGTTCTATCATACAAGTGAATTTTAGTCGGAAGAAATGCATTGTTTCTGATTCAAAACACAATAGAGTAGTTACACTAAGCTTTCGGCAAGACAACTTGTATACACTTGTTGATCCTACCATAGTTAATTTGCATCTGTTTGTTGTAGAAGATAATAACAGTAATATTTGGCATGAAATGTGTGAACTTGAAACCTTAAGTATTTGGCCACACTCAGTAGAGCCAACATGGTTCAAAGTTTGCTTACCATCCAAGAAAAACAAGATATGTGTGGGGGTTGTTTGCTTGGTAATCAAAAGTAGAATTCCTTGCCTACTAAAGAAGCATGGTGCATAGAGACTTTGTTCTTGTTCATGTAGATCTATGTGATACATCCTAGCAATCTCCAACTATCCTCAGCGTGAGGAATTTTTTCTTGTTGGTGGATTTCTCCAAGAAGATGTGGGTCTACTTCTTGAAGTCTAACTATTTTAGTGCATTTGCAAAATACAAAACATTGATGGAAAACAACACAATACGTCAAATAAAGACTCTAAGATCTAACAATAGAAATGAGATTCCTTCCACACAATTTAAGGATTTATATGACAAAAAAGGTATTCAACACCAGTAGATTGCCCTATACACTCCACATCAAAATGGGGTGACAAAAAGATAGAACACAACTATCATGCAGATAGCATAGTGCATGACAATAGAAGTGTATCATACAAATATTGGGGTGAAGTTGTTAGTACAATAGTTTATCTGTTGAATAACAATCCTTGCAAAGCATTGCAAAATATCACACTAGAGGAGGCTTTGTCCAATAATAATCTTGAGGTTACAACTTTTAATGTTTTTGGTTCAGCTGCATATACTTTGGTTACTGATAGGAATGGGACTAAACAACACTCCAAGAGTAACAAATATTTCTTTGCAAGTATAGTGATCAATCTAAGGCCTATAGACCTTTTGATGTTCTTACTAACAAAATAATAGTTAGTTGAGATGTTGATGTGAAGGAAATAGACCCATTTTTTGCTTGTGTTCAACAAGCAATCAATGACATTCCAAATTCTAGTGTTGAAATGCGTTTGAAAGATGGACCCTCCAGTTCATCTTATACTCAAATACATCAATCTTTGGCTAATAATTCAACATTGGTCTATCAAAGATGCAGACATGAAGTAGTCTCCACTTCGGTTGTAGCTCTGCCCACATAGAGTTCACCTAAGACTCCAACTAAGGTTTTGCCAACACAAATTTTGCCTAAGGTGTGTATGAGGATAAACTTTCTCAATCAGATGCATGACCTCGAAGGACAAGGAAACATATTGCAAGATCAATAGTTTAAGCACGTTCATTTTCTCTTCATCAAATATTTTTCAACTGCTTGAACCACAGTGGTATTCCAAGGCACAAGGGCAACTTGAATGGGAAGCTACCATGATGGTTGAGTATGATGCATTGATCAAAAATCATACTTGGCTGTCAATGGAGTTGCCTCCCAATAAACAAACTATTGGATGCAAAAGGGTCTATAAGGTCAAATGCAAAGCCAACGATGATTTGGATAAGTATAAGGCTTGTGTTATTGCAAAAGGATATTCACAACAAGAGGGGATAGACTAGGAGGAGACTTTAGCCCCTACAACAAAGATGGTCAAATTTCAGTTACTTCTCTCCATAGCAGTTTTATTTGGTTGGAAAGTGCATCAGATGAATATTTGATGGAGGACCATCTCGGCAACTATGCAATTTTGCACCACCAAAAACATTTGTGCAGTTTTGGTTTTTAGCTTTCCATTTAATTTTTTCTATGTTGTTGTTCCTTGTTTGTGTTCATCTTGCTTTCTTTGAGTGAGCTATAGGAAGGTTTTAGACATCTTTGATTTAGTCATCAATAGTAGTGTTAAGAAAATCATGAATGTGTTGTTTTAAACCAATTCAAGCTGCTACAAGAATATTTTCATTGAAAACAAGCTGCTATAAAATGGTGATAGGAGTTGTTTGTGGAAACAAGGTTTTATATGGGTGATAGGAGCTATAACATATTCTTGACCAAATTTTGTGTTTTGAAATGCTCCATCATGGTTGGTAGTGACTAGAAGCAAATGTTGTGTTGCTTTAGTTTAGTTTTCCTAAGTGCTGAGTTGGACATTAACTATGCAGAAAATGTGGCCTAAATTATAAAAAATCAAAAAGATGTGTTTTAAGCATAAAACTACCAGTTGTAGCCTTTTGCCAAATAAAATCTTTTGTTTGTATCTTCCTATTTTGGCATATGGAAAAGCTATCACCAACGTGGCGGTGATCAAAGTTATATTCCTCACCAAGGGAAGAGGAGATTCCTCAAGATGTAGAGGTTACTACAAAATAGGAAGAGACAAAGGATTTACCAATAGTTATTACAAATGTGGAGAGGCTGGTCACAAGGCATTTGAACATCCACAAGTACAGAAAAATAGTATAAGAATAGATTATGCAAGATATCATATTGCACAAGTCGATGAAGAAAGCATAGCTTCACTCTAGTGTGCAAAAGAACTTATGCAAAGAAAATCATTAATGTAGAAGTTTGTGTTGCTAAAACCGGAAAAGGAGAGGCAAGAACCAGTACAAAGAAGAAATTTATTTAGAACTATGTAACTCTAGAGGAAATATGCAAGGTGATTATGGACAGTGGAAGCACAAATAACTTGGTGTCCCTAGTAATGGTAGAAAAATTTAAATTGAAGAAGATTAAGCATCCCAACCCATACAAGGTTTTGTGGCTATAGAAAGGGCATCAACTTTTGGTAAGTGAATGGTGCTTAGTTAATTTTCAGATTGGTAGTTATAAGGATGAGATTATGTATGATGTTATGCCCATCGATGCTTGTCATGCCTATTAAGTAGACCATGGCAGTTTGACAAGAAGGCTATACATAATGGAAGAATGAACACTTATACCATTGTGAAGGATGGAAAGGAGTATACCTTGAGTCCATTGATAGACAAGGGGGGAGAAGTGGACAGCAGCCCAAGAATGATTTTTGTTTCTGAAAAATAATTTTTGAAAGAGATAAGAATAGAGAAGGCATGTTATAAGGCTACGAAGGTTAGGACAGTGGATAAGATTGAAGTATTCCCATTGGAAGTGAAGGAGCTATGAAAAGAATATACTGAAATATTATAAGAGGAATTGTTGGATGAGTTGCCACCAACGAGAAGTGTTAGTCACCACATGGATTTAATTCCAAGGGCTAGTTTACCAAGCAAGGCAGCATATTGGATGACACCTATGAAAAATGAGGAGGTGAATAGAAAAGTTCCAAGAGTTATCAGGCAAAGATTTGATAAGAGAAAGTTTGGGCCCATGTGTTGTTCCAACAATGTTGGCATCTAAAGAGGATGGGGAATGGCATGTGTGCATGGATTAAAAGGCAATCAACAAGATAATAATAAAGTACAAGCTTTTGTTACCTCACATGAATGACTTAATGGATTGTTTAAGTGGAGCTAAATACCTCACAAAAAATAGATTTGAAGAGTGGGCATCATCAAATACATATTAGAGAAGGGAAAATCACACTCAAAACAAAAGATAGATTGTACAAGTGGTTAGCCATGCCATTTGGGTTAACTTATGCTTCAAGCACTTAGATGAGATTGATAAATGAGGTGCTAAAATTATTTCTTGGTAAGTTCATGATTATGCATTTAGATGATATCTTGATGTTTAGAACAAAAGAGGAGCATTTAATGCATTTGAAGTTAGTTTTGCAAAGATTAAAGGAAGAGAAGTTGCTAGTCAATTTGAAGAAGTGTAGTTTTATGAAAAATGAATTAATGTATTTGGGGTTTGTTATTAAACTAGTAAGTAGCATATGTTAATGCTCAATCATGTTCCGTTCCTATTATCTAGCTTTGTACCGCATGTTACTCCTATAACTTGTTTTTAGATTGTTTCAGTTACCTTCTATTATTGGCTCTAATCACGTCTCTGTGATTGTCGATGGATTTCATTGTATTCTATTTATTAGTTCTTTCATGTGAATAATATCTTTGATAATTGATACAACATGGTATCAGAGCGGGTTTTTTGAGCTCGCGTTTTTGAGGTTGTTCCCGCGCGACATGGTCTCTGTCTGTGTTTGGTGTGGCTGTTCGTATGTGGATCCTCGGCCTGCGTTTGTGATCATTTTTCCCAACGACAACAACCTTCCAGTCACTCGCATTAGTTTTCCTCAGATCTCCATGTGCCTACGTCGACCTGTTTTTTTATTCTCTCTCTTGCGACGAACGTGTGTCGTCCTTGTATCTGCGATGGGAGTCCAGTTTTTTGTCTGTGCGCGACGTTCATGCTCATGCGACCTCTTGTGTTCTGTCTTTAGAGACACATCTAGCATATGTTAATGCTCAATCATGTTTTGTTCCTATTATCTAGCTTTGTACCACATGTTACTCCTGTAACTTGTTTTTAGATTGTTTCAATTACCTTCCGTTATTGGCTCCAATCATGTCTCTGTGATTGTCGATGGCTTTCATTGTATTCTATTTATTAGTTCTTTCATGTGAATAATATCTCTAATAATTGATACAACATTTGTCATTTCACAAGAAGTTTTATGAATGGACATAAAAAAGATATGGGCTATTTTGGAGTGGCCATCACCTAGGAGTATGTTTGAAGCAAGAAGTTTTCTACAAGAAGTATATCAAAAAAATTAGTGGCTTTTGTGCACCTATCACAAAAACAATTAAGGAAGGTAGGAAGGAGTTTAAGTGGACAATTACAGCCAAGAAAAGTTCAGTTATTAAAGGACGAAATGACCAAACAGCAAATAAGAGCATTGCCAAATTTCAGTAAAGTGTTTTGAGTAGATTGTGATAAGATTTTTGAGTCAGGAGGATAAGCCCGTTGCCTATTTCAGCAAGAAGCTCAATGAAGCCAAAGGAAGTATTTGGTTTATGACCAAGAGTTTTATGCTACTGTTCAAGCACTCAAAAAGTGGAGGCACTACTTCCTACCCAAGGAATTTGCTTTGTTCACAAATCATCATACATTGTAGTTTATATAATCAAGGTAAGTTGAATCAAAAACATATGAAATGGGTTGAGTTTCTTCAAAGTTACTCATTTATTTTGAAATATAGGAGTGGTAGATCAAATAGGGAAGTTGATGCATTAAGTAGAAGGTGACTTTTATTAAATGTGATGAGGATAAATATTATTGGTTTTGACTCTAAGAGAACTATATGAGGAAAATTCGGATTTTGGAGAGGCATGGGCAGCATGTAAGAATCTTATTGAAAAGGATAGAACTCCATAGCTAGAATATTTCATTCAAGAAGGTTTATTGTTGAAGGGACAGCAATTGTGCATCCCAAGGTTTGATCAAAGAGAACTTAATGGAGGAAATACATAGTGGACATTTTGGAATGGATAAAACATTGGCATAGTTGAGTGAAGGCTGTTATTGGACAAAGATGAATATAGATGTGATAAACATAGTGTAGAGCAGTAGAGTTGATCAACATGTGAAGGAAGAAAGTCAAAATATAGGTTTATATCAGTCATTGCCAATACTAGAGAGACCACAAGAAAAGTATGCATTTTGTTTTGGGATTGTCAAGAACAAAACTTGTTGAGGTGCTTGAAAGGGAAGAAACCAAACCAATGGCACTTATTATTAGCATAAGCTGAATTTTCTTACAATAACCCAATCAATAGAAGTACAACTAAAATATGGTTTCAAATTGTTTATGGTTAAAGCCCAAGAGGGGTAGATGAATTGAAAGAGTCTACTAATTTGGAAGGCAAAGTGCTATGGAAGAAAATTTTGTCAAGTACATTCAAGAATCACAAAATGAGGTGAAAAGAAACTTGGAGAAGAACACAATAAAATACAAGGAACGTGCAAATCTCAAAAGGAGTGAACAGAAATTTCAAATTGGAGACTTAGTTTTGGCACAGTTGCAGAAGGAGAGGTTTCCTCAAGGGACCTACAATAAATCAAAATGAAGAAAGATTGGATTGTGCAAAGTTTTGATAAAGTTTTCATCCAATGTGTAAAAGATTGAACTTCCAAAAGTGGATATATTGCTGACTTAATGTGCCATAGATTTGTATCATTGCCATGAAAAGTAGACAAGTGAAGGAGATGCAATTTCAAATTTGCAAATAGAACAAGATTGGATATAGCAGTTACCAAAGAAAGAATGGGATGAAGTTGAGGCAATAATAGACTCCAATGTGACCAAGAAAACAAGGGGAAGGGAATATAAGGAGTATTTATTGAAGTAGAAGAACAAAACAAGTTAAGCAATATGGATGAGTGCATTGGAATGAGCTACAAGAAGTTTTGTGTATATTGTTCATTGTTTGTGTTGTCTTGCTTTCTTTGAATGAGCTACAAGAAGGTTTCAAACTTGTCTTTGTTTTAGTTATCAACAGTAGTATTAAGATAATCATGAATATGTTGTTTCACACCTGAATCAAGCTCCTATAAAATGGACATAGGTGTTATGTGTGAAAACAACTAGGTTTTATATGGGCAAAAAGAGTCATAGCATACTCTTGACTGAATTTTGTTTTTTGAAATACTCCATCTTAGTTGGCAAGGAATGGAAGTGAATGCTAAGTGTTGCTTCAATTTTCCTAAGTGCTAAGTTGGACTTTAACTATGTGTAAAATGTGATCCAAACCCAAAAAATATATGTTAAAAGTGTAAAACTGCTGGTTGTAGCCTTTTGCCAAATAATTTTTTTTGTTTGTATCTTGCTATTTGGCATTATGGACAAGTTGTCATTGGTATTTATTATTGCCTTTGGCAATGTGGCAATAAGCAAAGTTATATTCCTTCAATTTGTCCCAGATTTACTTCTTTCTTGGTGTTAGTTTTCTAGTTTCTATTGTGTATACAAATTCGTAGCATGTTTGGCCATGATTTATCATGTTCCTTGGATTCATGACTTTTGTTTATCTAGTTGTTTGATCTATTATTCTTCCTAATGCATTGATGCTTATTTACCTCGGCCACATGGGCATTTTTGTTTATTTTGTCTTGGTTGTTAGCTCCATGATGGTTGTTTCATATCTGCTAGGGCCACATGTGCAATTGGGATTGGAAAGCAACTAGGGTTTTCAAAGGAAAATGAAAGGTTTCTTGGCAATTTAGAGGTTGATAAGGAAAAAGAAGAGAAAAAAAATAAGAGAGAGAGATAGCAAACCTAGAGAGAGGGGCAATAAGTTTGGAAAGAACAAAAGGATGCTAATTGAATAGATCAGAAGCATGTAGGTGTTGGAAATATTGTCATTGATGTCAAACATGAAATGAAAAGATCATTAAAGAAAAGTTGAAGGAAGATTTATAAGAAGCATAAAATAAAAAGGAAACTAAGTGAAGGAAATCAGATCAAACATAAGCATAACAAGAGCATGGTTAAGTGTTGAAGTTATTGGTGTCAAGGTAAAGAATAATTATTGATGTCAAGATAAGCATGACTGAAGATAACATAAGCATGGCTGAGATTGTTGAAATCCTACAGATTGCAGTCATTGATGACAAATAGAGTTCATGGTATGTTGTATATTCAGCCTAATGATCTTATTCAGATCACTCAGAATTAGATCATTCAGTTGAAGATCTTTCAATCCGATGGAATGCAAATTGGACAGAGTATACACAGATCAAACAGATTATTGAAGTTGAATATTTCATTGATTCAGATTACTGCAAATCACTGTGGAGCAAGATCAGATTTTTGAGCTTAATCTGTGTTATAGATCAGATCCAATTTATGTTGAATTCTCAAGGCAAATAAAGAGAGAAGAGATGCAAGATACTCAACCAAAATGAATACCTGATTGTGAGACGCATCTTATATTCTATAAAAGCATAAGCAATAATTCTGTGTTAAGGAGATAAGCGATAATTTCTCAGATTCAAACTTATGCACGGGTTCGTAGTTCAGATTTGGATAAATCAAAAGTAATGTTCGATATGTCATCAAAAGCATGAAAAGAACGAACACTAGTCTCGCAAATATTACAACAGAAATGTAATCTGGAGTAAAACAAAAAACACGATCTGAAGAATAAAATAAAAAAACCACATGTTAATTAAGACACAAACTACGTATGAAACATCTACGGCTGCTCATAAAGTCAACTCGACTTAATCAAAGGGTGCGAATATATCAAAGACGTCTCTTCCAAAAGAGTTTCTAAATCTGACTCAGCTATGAAGATTCGAATCTTCCTACAGGTGTCTTTTGAAGAATCAAAGTATTAAATCAAGATGTGTCTCTCTAAAAGACGTGCTTCTAAAAGTAGCGACTCTTCATTATTTGTTTTCAAAAGGATGTGTTCATTTCTAGATTAGACGTGTTCTTTTGAAGGACGTATTCCTTGATACTCTACAGGTGCGGCTGCAAGATTAAAAGTTTTAAATAAAATATAAATTAAGATTAATTTACATAAAAATGAAGAGGTGTGATTTAAAGGAGTTGTGCTTCTTCGTCAAAGGATGTCAGCTTTGAGCAAAATATATAATTGTTATTCATTTCAAGTGTGGGAGTGTGGTTGGGTAAGTGAGCATTCTAAATCTGTAGTCCCATCTCCTTGTGTGGGCTAAGTGTGAGATCATTCATCACCAAAGGCAGATTGGAGGATTGGGATAGTGCAGGTCAGATTGAAGGCATCATCTTGCAATCATCAAGTCAAGGTTTGGTGCCTTGCATTAGGGGTTGGTGCTCCTTGTAGGTTGGTGCCTACTAAATAGTTAAAAAGGTTTGGGTGTCCCTTGTAGGTTGTTGCCTACTAAATCATCTCACTTGTAAATCAAGTAGGTTGGTGCCTACTTCCATCTAAAAATATATTTAATATTTCAATAAATTGGTATCAACTTGTGTAAATTGATTCATATCTAAAGTTGGTGTTGATGAGAATTTAAGTTTGTGTAGAAAGTTGTCAAAGTGTAAATTTGTGTTGATTTACTGATTCACCCCCACCCCCCCCCTCCCTCTCTCTGCCTCCCTCCCTCCCTCCCTCTCAGTAAATCTTTTGTGCTCTTCAGTAGGGAGAGAAACTAAGGGAATGATGATAAAAAGTATAATAGAATATAGGACCTTGGTATTGAATAGATCAAGCTAATACCATAAAGGCATTTTGTTGACAAAATTGAGTGGATCTAAGATGTATAAGCTACAAAAAAAATCCTATGTAAAATCCCTTACAATTTTTATTTTTTGAGATTTCCTTCCAATGTTTGACAACTTTTTCTTGATTAGAATGTTGTTGTTTCAAGATAATTATTTGCAAGTTTAACAAAGTAACTATATAGATGATTGATCAAACACAGAGATATCTTTCAATCACAATGAAAGAACAAATAACCATTTTTTAGATATACTCCCACACATAAATTTCTCAATAATTTTATTATCAATAGACAAAGTCTTTTATGTGCAAATTTTAGAGAACGAGAGTAAGTAATTGCTATAATTTTATACCAGTGATCTGCAACACAATTTTGAAGATTTAAAATGGTTTAATTTGAATTGGGTGGTTGGTTGGAAGTGATTTAGTCCTGTTGGAGGTGCAATTCATCCAAACTGAGTCATCACCTTTTAACTCCTTTCAAACTGATATAATCACTTGGAGACTGTTGGTGTGTTGGTTATGATGGATGAACTCAAAACAATAAATATTCAACTTTTCTCAAATCCCTGTGACTACACCTTGTACTATATCACTACTCCTCAATGGGTCATGTCCCTCTATATCACCTCAAAATGGCACGAATCTTCAATAGCACATATTATAGGTGGTGACTTAAGTTTACAAGTTTCAATTCCTCCCAAGAGGCACATGTGACTCCCTTTAAGTGATTACCATGCTACCTTATTGCTAGTCGCCTCTTTTTAAAAGTGTACAATCAGCAATAAAAGTGGTTGGCTTTGATTCAAAATTTTGTAATAATCTTCAATACCATCCCAGGCGTCCTCATACAAGTAGTGGCTAACATTTTTAAGTATAGAAATATAAAATGATGCAACTAGCACAATGGAAACTAACTCTCCTTACAAATTTATTATTCTCCTACAAAACTTCTGTAAATTTGTTATCTGCAAAACTGCACAAACCCAGAAAGATATGACAATGTAGCAAAATCTCTTCACTCTTCAAGCATTCGACTCAATTGTGAATCCACCACTGCATTGGGAAAAAATCCATCTTCAAAACCAATTTCCTTTGGGATTTTTGTCCTAGGGTTTAAGTTGAACAAAATGTCCAAACTTCACAATAAGAAATGAATTTCCCAAAAGATGTGTAATTTTCCTTTGCAATCCCCTTTTATATCACTTTTTCGAACTTTAGAGAAATTATACCTTATTTCTCATAAAGTGACCTTATTTAATTTTTAATTTACTTTTGAGCCTTGAAATAAGTCACTTTATAATTAACTGTTCAACTTCATAAAAATAATTAATTAAGCATAAGTTGCCTATAAAATAATAATTTAAGACAATTTAATTTAATTAATTAAATATTCCCTTACCAACATCCCGGTTAGCCTACAGGAATTAAATAGGCCAAGGGTCTTCACCAAACACTCACTCTTGAGAAGAGGACATTACACCCTAGGAACTAGTATAAAGCCATTTCAATATTTTTGATATGTTGTAATAGATGACAAATTTGTCTCCAATTGCTTTGTTGCTTGTGGATTTTTGGTTTATTGAATTTGGCTCCAAAGTTAAGCTAGTTTTAACTAGTCTCCTTGACCTTGACTACATCGATGTTATACGCACCTTCTTGAATAAACATTTGGACAAAGAGGTTTACATGGTGTATCTTGATGGTTTTTAGGCACTTGGTTGTAATCATCTAGTCTACAAATTGATTGTAAGTTGTAACTATAGGGGATTGACTAGGCTCCACAAGCTTGGTATATAAAAATGAACTAGCATCTCCAATATTTTGAATTTGAAATAAGTCTTTCTAATATAAATCCTTATGTCAAAAGCAATGGTGATGACATTGTGATTTTGATTGTATATGTTGGCAATATTGCCATCACAGGTAGTGGGGCCCCTACTCTTCAACAAATGAAATTGGATTTATGTGGAGCTTTTAATAATGACTAATTTAGGCCTCCTATGTTATTGCCTAGGTGTTGAATTATGGCAACATGACCATCTCATTTTAATGGTTTGAGGTCAAATATATCGGAATTTTATTGAAAAGGTTTGCAATTGTACATTGCAATCCCTCTTCTACACCCATGGGGTTCAAGCTAAAGTTGCTAGGCCATGATGATTCGTCTCTAGTCAATGAATCTCTCTAAGAAAATTTGGTGGGCAGCCAAATATATCTTATGTGCACTTGACTTGATCTATGCATTGTTGTTAGCTATCCTTCTCAATTTTCGACAAATCCAAAACTCACTCATTGGATAGCAACAAAGCATGTTCTACGATATGTCAAAGGTACTATTGACTTTGGTATACTATTTCAAAGGATAGCAAATTTTGGATTGACATGATACATGGACTCTAATTAGGCAAGATCGATGGATACTCAACATTCTACTATCAAATACATATTTTCCTTAAGTTCAAGAGTTGTTCCACGGCAAAGTAAGAGCAAATTGTGGCTTTATTTTCCACTCAAGCAAGTATGAAGTAGTTGTCAACGCCAATTGTGAAGCAATTTGGCTACATTGAATTTTGGTTGATTTTTAGCTCCCTCAACATACGACTACTCCACTTTTATATGATGATTAAGGTGCATTAAAGTTGGTGAAGAATCCAATGTATCATGCATGCACCAAACATGTTGAGATTCATCATCACTTCAGCAACTAGTTGATCTTAAAGGCATTTCTCTTCATTATTTTACATCTCATGAGCAGTATGTTGATCTAATGACTAAATCTCTTGTTTCTATTTTCTTTGTCAAATTTCAAGACAAACTTGGCATTGCATTTGATTTAGTCATTACAAGGGGTATTATATAATTATTGTGTACATTTATAATAACATAATAATGTTTGTTTTTGTTTATATAAACATGTTAATGAAACATTCGTGTTATAACTACAAATTATAACTAATTTGCAACCCCCATAATATAATAATTAAATAATTGGGCCCACACATTATGTAATGCCTCGTTGCTTTGCCCTCATTTCTTCATTGTCAATCCTTGCCAACACAAATGAGCATCACTTAAATGCAATGAGTGGTAAGTGGGCTATTGACACTCATGTAGAGGTTCTCATGAACACTACTCATGAAATATAGGTCAACGTAGATTGACTTGAAACAATAGTTCAAAAATCTAGCAAGCCTAAAATTTGACTTAAGACTAGGAGTTCGCAATATTTTAGAACATTAAAAAACACATAAATTTGAAAAATAATCTTAAAAAGCATGAATAAAACTAAATTTTGAGAACTAATAAATAGTTTCTCCATTTATAGATAAAAAAATGAGTTCAATACACATCATAGTGTCATATCAATATGATTATAAATTACAAATCTGTATGAATACTTTGCATATATCTTCTCCAACTAAAGCTTCTAACTAGTTGTGTTGGTCCACTTCAATTGGATGGTAATAATTTTGGGGAACAATATCATCCTGAGGCATATCACAATCATCTAATGAAGCCACTATTGACGCTTTGCCTTCTAAATCTGCATATGCCACTACATCTACTGCCCAATTTGTTATTTCTGTCCCAAAATCTAAGATATTATTCATGGAAAACATGGGTTCTACATCTTGAGCAATCCAATCTGAATATGGATCAATGTCATCTAGGTCAATCACTTTGTCTACCTTGCTCCACTTTTTTAGCATGCAAATGTAGGTTGTGCCATACAAAAACAAGGTCATTCGGGCATTTTTGAGTCAACCTATTGCACTTTTTTGTGTGAATGGCCTCAAATGTGCTCCAATTGCACTCACATCCAAAATCACTACAAGGCCAAGACAAAATGTGGATGGTGAGGGTTTAAAGATTAGGTGTTTTCACACCATAATCTTCCCACCACAAATCTACAAGAACGATATTTATAACTTTGTAACTTAGTAAAATTAAACTGAGTTATGGGGCTCCACATCTCAACCAAGGATCCATGCAAGTCTACAAAGTAAAATTTGAAATGATTGATGCCTTATCTACAACCCATAATAATTGAACGCCACCATTTCTATCAAGAATTTAACCCCCTCTTACATGCTCTTATGCACAGCATAGATTCTCTTACACCACTTGCATTGTCATAGATGCTCTTACACACCCTTCATTCACAAGATATTCTCTTACACACATCATAACAAAGTGTACACAAGGAAATAATGGCCAAGTCATAGTGGCATGCTCTTTTCCATAAGAGCTCACAATTAATCAACAAATAATAAATAAATACAAAGGATGCAAGAATGAGACACCTTTCCCAACACCCACACATGCCCCTTCATTTTCTAAAGCAAGAAAACCTATTAAAGGACAAGTAGAGGGCAAATTAGAGCATGGAGACACTCCATGGTGAATGTATCTAAAAGAGAAGCAAGCTTATTGAAGTGGCTAGGAGAAGAGGAATTATAGTTGAAGAATGAAGTGGCAGACTAGACAATAAGAAGAACAGCTAGAAGTTGCATCTCTTATTGTGTACTAGTTTGTTTTGAGCAATAACGGTTAGTTACACGAGCAATTGCAACTGCCAACTACTTTTTCCCTACCTTGGGTTTCATAGGATAAAAAATTTGTGTTGTGTTGCAAACATTTTTACTTTAGTTCCTATTTCCAATCTAAACAACATTCTAATCCTCTAACTAATTGTCATTGAACCGTAATAGCAAAAATCAAGATTAAAATCACAATTTCTCGCTGCTCACCCCTTTTCCCCTTTTTTCTGAACTAAAAAATTGTGATTATAGAAAAAATTGCCTAGTCTAAGATTTTGCTAATTAAATTGCTAAAAATTACATAGACAAATAACTCATCAATTTTATAGTATTTTTTTCCTAGTTTTTTCCCTTTTCTTTATTGTGGCAATTTTTTCCTAAAAACCCTAGCCCTAACCCTATTTGTTTGTTTTTAACTTTTTTTTAAACCCTAAACCTGATCAGATTTTTTTGAAAAAATCTTTATCTTTTGGCTTGCAAATTTATTCCCAACAACAATTTTCTCTTTTTCAAGTACCACCATATTATAAATTGTTTGATTTGTTAATTTCAACTATAAACCAAAGAAATTATTAATCACTTACCAGCCATAGTTTGAGACATCTTTGTAGCAATTCTAGTTATGAGCACAATTGGAGCATATTTAAGGCCATTGAATGAAGAAGCGCAAGAGCTTGCCCCAAAAGCACCTTAATGATCTCATATTTGTGTGATACAACCTTTGTGTTTGCATCAAAAAATTGGAGAGGAAAGACACTCGTGATGCAATTGACTTGGATGACATCTATCTTTATTCAAATTGGATTGTTAGGAATGTGGAGACCATATTTCTTGAAAACGAGATTACAAATTTTGAGAGGGGAGCAGCAGCATGGGCAGCAGAGCACAAGTGAAAGAGAAAGCATCAAGTGGGTCTTCATTGGATATAGATCATGATGGGCTTGAGGATGATATTCTTCTTGAGGACTTTTTACAATCCAATTCGAGGGCACCACCACTAAAGAGATTTAGATGAAGGGGAAGATTGTAAACATTTTTATGGAACTGTAATTTTCTATGATGATGACAACTGATCAATCATCATATCATATATGACACTATGATGTGCATTTTGCTCCTTTTTTGGTCTTAAACTAATATAAAAATCACCTTCAAGTTCTCTAAATTTGGTATTTTGAATGCTATTCAAGCTTTACTTTTACAAATTATGTGCTTTTTTAGTACGCTAAAAAATGGGCAATTGTGTCAGGGTGCATTTACATATAGGTTATCTCCTCTACTTAGACACTCAGTCCTTGTATAACAACATACAAGCTAGGTTGTCACATTGATAGAGTTATTTGTTTTGAGAGTGGTGTTTAATTTCCATCAACAGATTAGTTTGTTGTTCTTATCTTGCTGCATTATGAATCATATTAGAACCACAACTCTACACCGACTGATTTAATTGATCCCACTCAGGTTTGTATCACATGGATAATACATGCCAACACATTTCCTTCAACAGTTTTGGGCCAATAGACATCCTATCTTATCAATCCAAAATCAAATAATAACCAATAATACCAATGCATATAATATCAATCCAATCTGTTTAATATAATATTACAACATGATAATTTTCACATAAAACATTCCATAATTACACAAAAAATGCACAACGATCAATGAAACAATGTATAGTGTGATGACAAAAAATCACTCCTTAAGGTAAAATGTCCTTTAGCTGGTCAGTAGTGAAAATTGAGGGGTAAAATATAGCTTATATATACCTCACATGAAGTGTGGTACCCTCCAAAGCACAAAAGTATGTGGTGAGAAAATCAGATTTCCAAAGATGTTAGGGAAGTACTGCTTAGTGCAAAAATGTCTCCCCATGGAATTTGTATGGCTTTTTCTAGAAATTTTATGCAATGTGAAAGAATTTAAAGAAATATTATGGGTTTGCCACTTTCGGTATCCCCCCTTCTGTCATCCTCTACTTGCAGGTCCTATCATCCTCCAACCAAACTCAAACATTGGCTTTGATACCATGTCGGAATTCAGACAAGCTAGTTTGAACTCAGAACCTCTCATGGGCAACAGCTGCTTTATCACTAACCTATTTTCCCACTTTGATGATGTGTTTTTTTCACATTTAGAGGTGTGAATTACAATTTTCAACAATTTGTACATAACATGCCAATATTAGTATTTTAATATGAATAATGTTAAAGGAGATTTCATTTGCCAAGGAGACCTGTCAATTTGTTATTACATGCAAGTGTCTACTCCTGTTCATGAGGCTCCTCAGGCATCGTACTGTGAATTCACAGTGTTCTTGGGGTTCAAGACATAACCACATGGCAAAAGCTACACTTATTGTTTATTTCGAAGTGTTATATGAATTTTTCTCTAAAATACAAGGCTTTCAATTAAAATAAAACAAAAGTACAACACAAGTAAATAAAATCTTCATTCACATAAAGAACTTGCTAATATGTGGAAACTTTCTGTACATATTCTTAAAGTTACTCAAATCACTAAATATGTTCCATTTTAATCACAAATTTCATTCTCTTTAGGAATTTCCTGGAATATTTAAGCCTCCTGTTCATAATCATTTGAAGTGCATATTTCATCTCTTCTATTTATTTTACCGTCACAAACCTGGTTACTTTGACTTGCAGAAGTACAGTGCCAAAAAGAGTCCCCTTGAATGGGCATTTCAACATTAGTGTCTGATTTAAGATGCTGTGACACAGGTATAAGCAAAGAAACATCTTGCATTTGCTGCTGAGCTGGATTCTTGTCCCCTTGTTGCTGACTTTTCTGATGCCTCCCCAATTGCTGGGTTTGTGATTCAAAATCATCCTTCAATGACCTAGACAGCAAACTTCCCATGGATTGTGCATCAACTTGACCCTGTACCAAATCACAAGCTTGCACTTCATGTTGGTCCTGTAGTTGCATTGAACTCAAGGGCTCCAACTTTTGCAAATCAAGCAATTGCTGAACAATGACGTGGTTTTGTTTTGAATGGGACTGGTGGTCTTCATGAGTCTGCAAATTGTGATGAGAGTATGATAGAATGCCAGCTCTAGATATTCACCTTTGATATAAAGATAAAATTGGCAATAAATACATCCTAAATTGACAAAAATAAATTCAAAAAGTCTTATCTTGAATATTAACAGAAAAGCTACCGAACAAGAGTATAATTTGATCTTCACTATGTTCCATGGCTTGTCGGGGATGGGGACGGGATGGGACGCGTTTCTGGGATGTTTCCTAAGGGGCAATTTTTAGGGGACGGCATGGGACAGCGACATACAAAATACATATATATATATGATTTTTTCAAAATTTATTAATATATTAGAGAGAGAGAGAGGGAAAGAGAGATAGATATGTCAATAAATTAATAATTGATAACAACAACATCAATATGTAAGTAAATCGCGAGAGTAGTACTATAACAGCATAAGAAATGTCATTAAAGCATTATAAAATTTATCACAGCAGTATCAAACATCAATAAAACCATGGTCTATCAATATCCAAATGTCTCAAACATGTATCCAGAAGTCTCAAAGTTCAAACATGAAAATCAAAATATTAAATACAACAATCTATGAAATTAAGCCTCATTCGGGCTATGAAATTAAGCGTCGACCTTGCCTTGCCTTGCTGTGAGAAATGAAAAGAGCCTAATAAAATCAAAAGATTTAATATTTAGTCTTTTTCAGACTTTAGCCCAAACAATTAAAATATTAAACAGTTGGTGGGCCCTACGTGAAGGGAACTAAACCTTTAAAAAATCAATTTTTAATTGTTTTTTAATATGTTTTGACTTGCAGCCTGTAGGGGATGGGGAAACGTCCCCAATCCGTCCCCAATCCATATTGGGGACGGGGAAACGTCCCCAAAGTGAAGGAAACGTTTCCTGGAGTTTCCAATGGATTTTGCATTTTCGGGGATGGCAGGGGGACGGGACGGCAGGGGGACATCCCCTTTGCGTCCCCCGGTCCTCGGGACGGCAGGGGACGGGGACAGGGGGTTTTGGGGCAGGGGACTTCTAAAACAGGTAGTATTGGTCAATGAAAATTTGATATCCAGCAACCTGAAATTGAACTTCTAAAACTGATTTCAATGCCATATACTTAGAACTGGACTTTAAGAAGTAGACTCCCTGCATGATCTGTAGCTAGATTAGGAATATAGAGTATGGATATGTTTTGGTATATCTTCTCTAACCCCAACAGCAACACCAGATGTTGCTTGATAGGATGTTGGCACAATGTAAGTCAAACAGTTATTAGTCTACTTTCCCATTTTGTCACATTTGTATAATTTTGAAATACTTAACAGTGACCCCATTTTAATTGATGTACTCAAGGTAACCTGTTTTCCTTAGGTTGGAAAATATTCAATCATAAACTGTAAGCCTGCAAGTTACTTCCATAGAAACCTATAAGACAATTGACCTAGCTAAATAAAGTTTCAACAATATACCAAACAAACAGGATATTTCATTTATTATTTTTAGCTTAGAAACCAGATTCTTTTAACTCTCAAGTACTGCATTGACACTCTTTCCTCAAAAAAGAAAATGAAAGTGGCTCTCAAGCTGAATAACAGGAAGACAAAACAAGGATAGCAGTCTAGAATGTTATGTGACTTATTAATATTCTGGCCCTAGTTTAATTGCAAACGTGCTTAACAGGTGCCTTCTATTGTAGTCTTAAGTCTTGCTAGTATACCTATTTTGTAGCACATCCTGCAAAGTTCTCACTATTAACGATGGCAATTTTGATATTTTTCCGTAATTTAATAGGGTTTGTTCCTCCTGGAATAGTTTTCTAAGAAAAGCTTGCAAGTTCTTGAACTTTGAAATAGTATAAAAGTGAATACCTTTCTGAAGATTTAATTTTTCACTTGCAAGTTTTTCCTAAAATGGATACCCTTGACTCTTTGTATATGCAGGCAGTCGATGGAGGATCAAGTGGCTCTTGAATTTTCTCCCCTTCTAACAGACTCTTCATTACATAAAAAGGTATCTCAACAGGTATCCTCACATTCATTGCCCAAATCCTCTTTTGGATACAAGGAGGTTCTGAATAAGAGCTTAGCAGTGCAGCTCCTTCTATGGCATTGGCAACAACAAATTCTTGACAGAAAATGAAATTTGTTACAGGCAACTTGTGCAACTTGCCATTAAGCATAAAGGACAACGGCAGGCTGAATAGGCACCCAAGTAACTCTCCCTGAAGTGCAAAATAGAACCTCAAGCCACAAAAAGATCCAAGGATAAGTTGGACAACCATGTCCAACAGAAGCTCTGTCAGAAATTACTTATTTTATTGATAGGTAAGGTGATCCCTCTTCAATGAACACTATTGCCTGCCTTCGGAGAGAAGTTGAACAACTTAATGATGCTGAGCAGTTACAGCTATTATCCTTATCTTCCTTCAACATATTCCTCTTGAAAATGGTATTTACAAATACTATGCTGCAGAATATGGATCATGAGGATGGAAGTTAGAAACCTTTTGGGGATTGAGAAGAGTTTATATGAGATTTCCTGGACAAAGAGGAAGCTGCCAAGGGATTTTCCAAAATGGAGTTTCTGTGGTTCCTGGTGCTCTAGCTTATGTTCATACTTGGCATTAAGACTTCAATCTTTACAGCTCTCAACATAAATACCTTCCTTGGATGGAGCTATCCCACTTGCCTGAGTATTTTCATTTGTGAATCAAAAAAATCATTCAGCCCTTTTCATTGCTTGATTGTTGGAGGCAAGATGGGATCGCACTCCTTGTAAACAAATGCAAGAGTATATATTGAGGTTGATATTTCAAGATTCTTAATGGTTTACTGCCAGACAAAGCTGGAGCAAAGCAGCATCTTTAATTTCGCTTTTAATAGCAAAAGGGTTTGTATCTATTATCATTTTGGAATGTTAAACAGCAATTCTTAGGAGCTTAAAGTGAACACAATCAGCTTATAAAATTAGCAAATAAGATTCCAAGGAACAATATATTGAGAAACACCTGACAAAAAGAGCAAGAGACGTAGTATGAAACATATCACATGGCCAGGAAGTTGAAGGAACATTCTTGATAGTGGATTGTGTAGTTTGGAGTTATTCTCAAGCCTTTTGTACCCACTTCTTCATCGTGCTTCTTGGAGGTAGAAGGAAAGTCAACAAGTAATTTCTTGATTTAGTCCTGGAGGATTATTGGTCGATGTGTCTGGAGCCAAATCTAGTATTTTCTACTTTTTTGATGTTGTAAGGATCAAGTCCAAGGCTGTGACTGGAGGATTCTATGGTCTTCTGCTTTTAGATTCATCCAATGTGATGGCAAGATCATGAACTGAGAAAATCTGTTGAAGCAGGCTGATAATTTGCCAATTTATTTCTGTAACCTAATGCAAAATGCTTTGTTCTTTCAAAAAATGATTTATATTAGATTGTGTCAAACATCCACATTGTTTTGTGCAAACTTTAAAGAAGCTTTATGTGAATGTGTCAAGTGCCTGCATTCTGTAATACTTTGGGTAAGAATATTTGTGTCAAAAGAAACATAATAGCTTGTAGCAGAAATTTCAAAGCGTAGGATTCTATGTTAGACTTCTATGGGGAGATAGTTCTCAAATTGTTCCAAAGTTGAGTTCAATACTACTAGTAGTATAGCTCAAACAATGGTGTTAAAGATCCTAAAGAGTATTATATCATGTAACCTTCATTTGCATCATCTTACGTTTGAAACCATAAGACATCTGTTAACAATGTGTCTAAGATCTCAGGTTCACAACTCATAACAGCCGGTGAAAAGTAGTTCAAGAGCATAGCAATAGCATTAGCATTCTAACTTCTTTCATCTCATTTTACGTGACCCACCCTTCATAATACAAGTTGTTTCAAAGGCCTTGAATAGCTTAACTACTGCTTTCCATTACATTATCTGGATTGGTCATTCATGGACCAGACAAAAAACCAATTAACTTTTGATTATTATTCTTCTCATAAATAATTTCACAATGTTTGATAAAGATAATTATGACATAAGGAGATGTTGTGTCAAAACTACTGCATTGTGTTTGTTATAATCCAAAATGTTGTGTAAGAAGGTATTTTCTCTACCGTTATCCTACCTACCATCACACTATTGATCCATCTGGACTAACACTTGAAATAGAGACAAGTTCGATTGGCAACATGGTCCTACTTGCTTGATGGTGACTCTCTTGGCCCCAGGCTCAGATGCTTTCTTTTCTTGCTTTTACAAGGAGAAATTGTCTTGTGTTTACTATTTAGTTGTCATCACCTTGATCTTGGATGTAATATGGGATGCATTTCTTCAAAACAAACAAATTATAGCTCGTGGCATCATCTTAATTCTTGCACTCCAAAATCTTATGCATTATAAGTTTGAACCTATGTTACCAGGTTTGCCAAAAAACGCAAGGTTCCGGTTCTGGTTCACGTCGGGTTTGGATCCTAGATTGGTTCCTTTGCGGGTTTGGCTAGGGTTCATTTTTTCTTGGTTGAGTTCACCCATGCAGAACCCGGGCGAACCCAGGAAGAACCCAAAGCAAACCCGGGAAGAACCCACGTGTAAAGGCGGCCATAAAGTGGTTTTTTTTGCATTTTTTTAATGTTTTATGCAGTTTTCCTTTAACTCACACCCAAGGAAGCCCTACAAGTGACCTCTAAAACACTTTAAACACCTAAACTACCTCATTCTTATTCATTTGTTTTGCAAACAATCATTTTCATTCCAAGAGGCTCAGTTTTCATTTTTGCTTTTGGATTGACAAAAGGAGTTGAAGATTGATCATTGAAGCTTCTACAAACGATTGCATTGCCATTCCTACAGATTTGCAAGTGTTCATTGGCTACCACAAAGATTTTTGAAGGATATTTTGCAGCATGGGCACAGTACTAGTGCTAGTGATAGTGCCATTGGCACTACTTGTGATTCATCTAGTCTTCCTACTTCATCTAATGTCAATGTTGCCACTGATATGGATGATTTAGAGAATCCATTTGATGATTAAAACTTTAAAAGTGTTGTAATATTGAACTCGAAGTTTGAACGATGAATATTTATCATGCATGTTTTAAATGATATTCAAGTTTATGGTGGTTTTGTTGTTTATATGATGTTATGTGATATTCTAATCCTAATTCATGCTTCTAGGCTGGCTATATATATATTTTTTTTTCATGTTTTTTGTACTAACGAACCCAATTTAGCCGAACCGGTGAACCGAACCCCCGAACCTAAAACTGAACCAGTATCGGAACCGGCAACCTAGGTTTGAACTATTCATATGAGAAAACTTGGTGAAATTCATATTTTTTGCCAGGGTTCCATCATCAACAACAAAAGAAACTATTATAGTAATTTCTTCTCATACAGTTCAAGCTGTTCATAATGAAAGAAGAATCTTTGGATACACCACATTTTAGTTTTTCTATTCCCAAAGTTTTGTTTGTCATCCAGACCCACTTCCATGTGAGGTTTGCATCATTTTGAAAAACAAATTATATAGACCAGAGGCTTTTCGTGATTACCAATAACACCTCCACTGAAATAGATTTTTACCAATTTTGTTGCATCTCATCCACTTAATCCATATTCAGTTACTAGTTTGAGAACAAATCAGCTTATAAAGAAAAGCTCAAATGCTTAACCTGCTCGATTATTCTCAAAGAATTGGTACCTGAAATAGTTATAAGAATTGGCCTAGAAATCTTTTCAATACTAATGTCCTCAAACATAATTGAGATGGTTTTCCTTGAAGGATGAGAAAAAAAACAAATTCGTGAGCTTTTCAACAAATGGTCTCAACACAAAAACCAATTCGAAAACATAAAACACTGGCCACATGCATCGTAAGGTTCTAACCTCTAAGCATATTGTCCTCTTTTCAATCCTTTTGGAGAACAAAAATACTTCTAGAACATTGTGAGTTGTCAATCAAACTTTGGACTTTCTCAAAGGATAAAAACGATAATAAGTCATGTGCTTTATGTGAAAGAGGTCCTGATTTCCACAAAAAGGTAAAATCTGACACCAAATCTGGGAGTGAGATTCTATGTTCGATCAATTTGCAATTAAAGGAGCTGTTAATACATTTTGAGAAAGGAAAAAATGACAACAAAGGATCCAGTCTAAAGTTGACTCTAAACAATAAATGAGAGAAGCAAATGATGAGAATCATACGATATGAAAATAAGCTTCAATAATGATTAATTCAGTACAACAAAATGATTTGAGATGATTATTATGAGAAGCAATGACAAACCGATAGCCATCTAATGTCAATTGGGTAAGGTAACAAATAAATGACATAAGTGAAAACCACTACGTAACACCATGTGTGACATGGCATCAACATATGCAAAGAAACAGTAATTTTAACATGCCCCTAAATGTTAATTTTAATTAGAATTAGCAAAACAGAATTTTTGCTTATGCAGTAGGATGAACTGCTGCTATGGCTTAGTAAAAATGTAAGCTCATTAAACCTGAGATCATCTGTAATTTGGGTATTTCTTTTTGCATCCAAGTTTCCGTAGGCGACCAATGGC